>PVKB01004520.1:74590-124590 GCA_004027205.1 Ctenodactylus gundi
GGGGGGGGGGGGTTACCTGAAAGTTAAAATTTTGACAAAAAAAGAAATGTTAAGAATTCAGTGAATGAATACCAAGCAACTATAGCCTTCATAATTTAACAGTTTAGGCACAACATGAAAGAAATAAGTAATGTGGAATGAGAATCTTTGAAGGTTATGGGATGGAAAAATCCAAGATAATTAAGCAGCTAAAGAAAAGAGCCAAAGAAAGCACCAATGTGGACAAAGTTGGAGAGATGTCCTTGAAGCACAGCCACACCAATGTCAGGATCTTTGATGGCGGAGGAAAAAGCCTGCCCAAAATAAATACTAGGATTAACACTGCAATCAATGTGACTGAAAAAGGTCTAGAAATCTGAAAAGAAAGGTCTGATGAAATCATATATGTGAATGACTGACAGACCCATGATGAGTTCTTTTCTTCAATAGGTTCTTTTAATAGAATTGAGAACTATTTCAATTTAAAGAGAAATCCTTCTATATAATGTCCATGCTGGTAAAACAGCATAAACCCACCATGAACAGACAAGAAGTCTTTTCCATAGACACCTCTAGTATTCCAGGGTTGATTACACGGGATATCCTGGCCTTTATCTGATTTTAGTAACCTATCTCCAGTCCTTACAGACAGTGGACTAGATTAAAATCATTCTCTAAAACGGAAGCCTATGCTAAACATGAAATGAAAATCACAGAAGGATTAGTAGGAAAACAGCTAAAGGTTAGGAATAAGGTCATTTATTGATATTTAATAACAGATCAACTGAATGGGTCATAAGAAGTGACTGACATTTGTCTTGGCCTATCAAATAACAATTTATGTAGCTCAAGTTAACACTATACTGTAAACAGAACTTTATATAATGTGTCAACAACGATTTAAGTTCTAGCAGACAGATCCTCAAACTTAATTTTTTACAAAATTAGCTAACTCTGCTAGCACCAGTATTTCATGGAACAAAATATGTTTAATTTCCTTAAAGTAAAAATAACATGCTGAAGTCCTGATTTTTTCTGACTCAGGAAAACAAAAGTTTAATGTGCTTTAAAACTATGGTTGGAAAAATCACAAATTATCAATAAAATGCTACATTGTATGTTAAAATATATTCTAAATGTCTTAAGAATTACACCTAAAATACAGGAGAATCAGTGAATTTGATACAACTATACTCAAAAACAGCAACTGTAGACTCTCTGGTGATCCTGTAAAGTCATTAATCAGAACTTGATTAAATTTAAAAAGAAAAGAGACATTCTCCTCAATATATGTTAATAAGGCAAAAGGAAATAGAGAGCAAGGACAAAGATACTTTTTCACAAGAAGAACATTCTAATTAAATATAATTCATAAGCCATTTTAATATATGTGTTGAAATTAATAGTTGTTTATTTTAAAAGATAATTTCAACAGTAAAATTAGGTTGAATAAATTGTGCAATATCTCATATAAAGTAATACCAGTCATTAAAATGTTGGGGAAGAATGAAATATTTTAAAAGATGTTAATAAGTCATTTCATCTCTAGCCAAGGCACATAAATGTTTCCTTATAGTACAGATAAGAGACAAAAGGTTCAATGGAAGATGGCATCCTAAATTCTGTTACTTTTCCATGGCTCTGAGAGTATTTCCTGACATTTAGAAAACATAGCTATAAGACTACATTCAAAGAAGTTATTAATTCAAAGCAAAAAATTAAAAGGCATATGTGACATTTACAAATCAGCTTGTCCCAATCAATTCCAAATCAGTCCAACATTCACTTTCTCTATAAAAACTGTCCTTAACTTTCTAGTTAAAAAAAAAAAAAGTACATCTTCAAACTAGCCACTGCCTTGGTCAACGGTGAAGGGTCTCTTCTCCACTATAACTGCACTTGTTTCATTTCTTCAGCCTCCACCCTCACTCCCAGGTCAGCGCCCAACACGATGAAAGAAAAAGCAGAAACGTGTCCCATACTTCTCATCGCTCTCAGGGATGCATGCGTGTGTCAAACGATGAACTTTTGGCATGAAGAAAATCATTTGCTTTAAGAGCAAATGACAATATGACAATATGCTTTCTACATCTCAAGAGGACAAGGTGTATCTGCTCTTATGAAATAACCATCTCAATTTAATGCAACAGCTATTTGTATTACAAATATTTTCCTTCAGACAAACTAAAAAATCACAACATACATAAGTATTAATAAAGCTTCATTAAACACATTTAAAATAAAAATTTCAGCATAATCCTAAACTTAAAGACATATAATGTTGACAAAACTTAATGTGAACTCCTCACGTTAACTGTTTGGTGAATGTACTCACTTGGAATATTTTAATGCATTAAATAATTAAACACATTAGGATGGAGGTAGTTCTGTTACCAACTAACTACAGGGCAATTAGAAAAGCTCTCTATGGGACTCACTGCTCATTTGTAAAAAGACAAGACTGGAAAATGATCTCTCAAGTCCCAAGCCCCTCTTTCAGTCTACAACTGTAACGTATTAAATAAATCCACAATAAATCACTGGCATTCACAGATTTCACATTTCTGCATCACAATCTAAGCCTCTGGTATGTAGCTAGTGGAACACTAAGCTCTTCCTCAGAAAGATTAAGTGAGCCAACGATGATAAGACCCAAAAAGAAACAAGAGCTCCCATCACCCAGCATGCTCGCCACTACTCAAGTCTGAAAGGATGCCTCTTCCTGTTTGTTTGGTTCTCTTTAACCCTACCTCAAATCCTTTACTTGGATTACATTTTTTTAAGCCTCTCATACACTCTGGTTGCTTCCTTGCTTGCTTGCTCATTTTATGTGGTATAGGAGATTTGAACTCAGGACCTTCCCACTGAGCTACAACCCTTTCTTTAAAAAAAAATTGCTTATTTTGAGGGAAGTTCTTGCTACAGGGCTAAGTAGCCCGGATTTGGTTTGAATTTGTGATTTTCTTGTCTCAGTGTCCCAGAGCTGTAGGATTAGAGGTATGTGCTACTATGTCTGAGTCGATTCTTTTTAAGTGATTCATTTTTTTATGACCTGAAATTTTCTTTTAGGGGCTACCAAGAGGAAGAACTATGATAACCATAACATTTCTGATATTAATTTGGAAACTATAATAATAAAAATAAGCACCCAATAACTGTTAGTTAAAATCAAATTAGAAAAACTTTAATCTTAAAAACCTAAAACTTGGGCTAGAGGAATGGCATAACTGTTAAAGTGCTTGCCCTGCAAGCGCAAGGCCCTGTGTTCAATTCCCCAGCACCACATGAAGCCGGAAAGGTTGTGCACACCTTTAATGCCACCACTCAGGAGTCTGAGGAAGGAGGACTGCCATGAATGCAAGGCCTGCCTGGGCTCCACAGTGAGTTCAGGACGTGCCTGACTGTTACTTTAAGGCAAACACTAGCAACCACCAGGTAGAAGATAACCAAAATCAGCTTAGCATTACGTAGGGGGCAAGCTTTGATAACTACAAAAATACATAAGTAATTTAGATTAATATTGAAAAGTGTTCCCAATTATAACGAAGAATAAAGCCTAAAGATTAGTTAAAACATAGTAAGACTGGGGAATGGCTCAGAGTTCATCCCTCTATGGAAAAAAGAAACAATCAAATTAAAATAAAACATAGAATCGGTCATAAACCTATCAAGTATTTGTGGCATCAAGTGTTTGCACTCTATAACTATGTATCTATAAAATGAAGCAGAATAGCTTAAGGTCCTTCTCTTGTGGCATTTCTTCTAGTACTAAGTCTCCCTCTTCTCTTCCCAGTGTCAATTTGTACTAATCTCACCTCTCTACAACCCAAATTTCTCTACTTCCAAGAATGTATTACAAAGACTATCAGTACCATCTAGGTCCCCAAGCCTAGTATTAATTTGTGACCAGAAGGACCACTTCCTAGGCCCAAAGGACCTGGCTGCTGGGACAGGATGTAAGTAGTGAGTGAAGCTCCACCTCTGTATACTCCCATTAAGTTTTAACGTTGCTGCTGATCTGAGCAGGAGGTGGAGTTTCTGTCTCTGTTCCTTCCAAGAACAGTCTTCAACCAAAACGTTCTGTGGTGTCAAAATGGTTGGGGACCACTGATCTAGGGCTTTTACTTTCCCCCTAAAAGATCTCTGTGAGAAGTAAGAGGCAATTGTGAAGAGCTAATATAGGAAGATGCCCTCTAAAAATTCTAACAATAAAAAACTTTAGCATGATTCAGTGGTGCAATCAGTTTTTTTTATTATGCAACAATAATAATAATAAAAAAAAACCTTTAAAGGCTCTGGGCCTGCTGAACATCAGGCAAGGGAGGCAAGGTGTTCTACAGGACTACATTCTTGACAACTCAGAAAGAAACAGAATTCTAGTTGTAAGTAACAAACAGTCATGTGAAAGAAAAGGGGACAAACTAATCCTAACAGTCTTCTAGAATAGAAAAGGGTAGCTCTAAGTCAGTCTTGAACTAAGTATGACATAATAAATGTTAACGCTGGTTAAGAAATCCCAGTTTATGCTGGGTCTGTAGCACAGGACTATGATTTAGCACTCTGGGAGGGTAAGGCAGGAAAATCACAAGTTTGAGTCCTGCTTGAGCTTCTTAGACATTTAGTGAGACTTTGTCTTAAAATCAAAACTAAAAAAAAAATGGGATGGGGATGCAGTTTAATGGGAAGGCCTTGGGTTGGATCTCCAGTATCATGAGAGAGAGAGAGAGAGAGAGAGAGAGAGAGAGAGAGAGAGAGAGAGAGAGAGAGAGAGAGAGCCCAGAAACCCCATAGCTTCTCACCCCTAATTTCTCACCACATGGAAATCCATTCCTAGACCTAAGTTAAGCTAACGCTCTAATGTAAAGAACTGCTTTAACTGAAAGCAATTAAGGTCAATAGAATATGAAAGAATTTTATTGTGATTTACTTAAGCAGTGGTATATGTGTTAGGGCTAGCACCTGAATTGGAAACATCAATCATAGGTGGCCTGGTAGCATAGGCCTATAATCCCAGCATTTTAGGAGGCTGAGGCAGAATTACAAATTCAAGCCCAGCATGGGCAACTTTGCAACTTAAGTGGGACCTTGTCCAAAATAAACAATAAAAAAGGGTTGGGGAAGTAGCTGGGTGAGAAGGCCCTATGTTCAATCTCAAGCACTGGAAAAACAATCATTATGCTATGCCTCACAGCAATAATTACTTTCTTTAGTACTATATGAAATATTATATTCAGTAGGTTTGGAGAAGATTTTGTAGAAACATCACTTTTAATTGTAACATTATTATTTAATTGTAACATTATTTCTATAAAAATATCAAACACTGGATTGAATTTTTAACCCTTTTATAACTTGAAGTTTATCAAAGATCTGGATAAACACCCCAGTGGCCAATAATACAGGATTAGAAGTCAAACTCCATCACCACCGAATGTGTGATTTTGGACAAATTACTTTTGGTCTTGGTGTACTTCCATTTCTACAACTGTAGAAGAAAGAAAAGAGGTTAAAATAAAAATTCAGTATTTAAATATTTTATAAGAATTTAAATGGACTAAAATAGCCTAGAATAACAGCTGATAAATATTAACTGTAAAACAAGTGTAGCTATTATTGTCACTGAGGAAAAATAAAATTCAATTTTCTCCTGCTTAACCTTAAAAATCTAGTCCTAAAAATCCCTGAGAAATTCCTTTTGAATTTCATACAAATTGAATATTCCTTCCTTTCTATCCATAATACACATTGAACACACACCAATAAATTCACATATTCACATATTGACTAACAGAATGTTAGTCAAAACATAAAGGTGATCTTGTTTTTTCTGAATATGACGTATTTATTTTACTATTCCCAAAGTCATTTTAGAAACACTCATATATAGGCAGATTGATTTTCATTATCTCATTTCCATATTTATAATAAATATTATAATCAGATATTAAAATTCACAGTCTCAATATCAAAAGCTGAAATAGTTTCAGGTTTACCTTAATCCTCCAGTTTATGGCTAAAATGTAAAAACTATTTAGACTACCAAAGGATTATATGTTTTATTTAAATGTAAGATATGGATGTAAAATCTGTATATTGTGAGTGAGGTTTATTCTGTAAGACTTGTAATAATGTAGAAGAATAAAAATTTATACCATCATCTTGGACCTAATTAGCAATTACAGAAAAGATACATGACACAAGTTAATATGAAAGTCAGTGACTTCTACAGATGAGCAATGAACAAGGATTGAAAACTAAAAACATACCATTTACATAAGCAGCCCCAAAAAAGAGACATCCTCAGATGTACATCAACCAGAATATATACAAGATCTTAAAAAGTCTGATGACCAAGCTCAAAGAACTAAATAAACAAAGAGCTATTCCATGTTCATAGATAGAAATACTCAATTACTGGCAAGATGCCTGTTCTCTCAACTTCATCTGATTATTCAAGACAACCCCAATCAAAATCCTGGAAAATTACTTTTTGAATATAAAAACATGACTTCAAAGTTGATCTGATGTAGACTGATATCTAAAATATGCCAAGAACTCTAAAAGCTCAACAAGGACAAAAACAACTCGATTATAAAAAAGGTTACTGACCTTAATAGGCACCTCACAAGATATACATAAAACAAGCACGTGAAAAGATGTTCCACATTTTATGTCATTAGTGACACATAAACAAAAACAATGAGATAACTATTACATACTTATCTGAATGGCCACACCCTAGAACAGTGACAAAATCAAATGCCAAGATTGTGAAGCAACAGAAACTCATTCCAAGATGGTAAAAAGACAAAAATGGTATACCTGCTCTGGTAGACAGCTTAGAAGATTCATATAAAACCAAATATTCTTATAAAATTCCACTGAAAATCCACTGAAATCCACTGAAAATGAAAACTTATGCCCGCACAAAAACTGTACTTAGATAATTTTAGCAGCTTGACTAATAACAGCTAAAACATGGAAGCAACCATTATAAACTGAGTAAGTGAATGGGTAAATCATATTACATATGCAAAATGGAAACTATTCAGATTTATGAGGAAGTAAGCTATCAGCAGGGTGAATTTATAATTGATTAAAACAAAAGTAAGATAAATGTTCTAAAAGGTTGCTTTCCATTCTGCATTATTTAAGACAAGTCAAATATTTAGTCAAAACTAAGGACAGATTTGAATGATTACCTACAGTATGATTTTTTTTAAAAAAAGGGAGATGATAGAAAGGATCCAATTGAAGAAACCATAAGTGAGAAAAAAAGCAGTGGAAATAGGGTTAAATTTTATTTAATTAGAAACTTGTGCCTGCCTATTCTGAAAAAATTTTGAGTGAAATCACATAATCATGACTGTAAGAATTAAAAGGTCCTTTAATATCAATGAAATTCTACTTCTTTTATCCAGGAGGACTTTAGAAGCCTTATCAAAATTGAATGATTTTACCAAATTCATGTTAACTAATAATGGATAAAATTGGTCTTTTGAGTTCATGTCTAGTATTCTTTTCACTAATATTATTAGGACTAAGAAATGTAGAAGAAGTTGTTGGATTCAACCTAACTGAATCCTAAATAAGGTCAGCCCACATTCACTTCATTTCAACCAAGCACTGACTAAGCCTACATATGCACACATATCAATTTCACATCTACAAAAGGCAACTAACTAAGTCATAAATATAAGTACAGCATGAGTGAAGACAACCAACTGTTCACTTGGTAGTTCTTAAGTGATATTTTATGAGTCCGGATGACATTATATTAGTGTAATTAAGTACTTCTTGAGCTAGAAGGGTTCTATTTTCAGTATTTTGGAATACAGGGTAAAGCTCACACTCAGCTTCCATGTGACTATAAAGAAATTAACGACTTGAATTATTATTTGTTGCTACTGTATCTTCTATTTTTTAAACATGGATATCAAAAGCTGACCTTCAATTTCAGAAGTTGAGATCTAAGTTTGAGTCCAAACTATTATCTCAGGTAAATCATTGCCTATTCTAGCCCTCTGATGCTTTCTTCTGTAAAATTCAAGGTGGTAGAATGATTGGTTTGGCTTTGGTTCCTACTAATTCTAGTATTCCCTCTCTTTATCTAATTTCATTGATAGAAAAGCAAAAACAAAAAAACCCAAAAAACAAAACAAAAAATAACTCTCTTCAGAAATGCAAACCATTATTTACTGAGGTTTAAAATATATAAATATAATTCTCACAGAGACATAGACCATACCAGAAATTACATTATTTGTCTTTGTTTCCTACTTCTCAGTTAAGTTTGTAAGTAATCTATGTTGATCATTACGCTTGATAACACAATGTTGGCAATATTTAGTTGTGAAAAGCAGCATAGCGCACTGAAGGTAAATTCCAAAGCAGAAGCTCCTGCAGATGAAACTTTGAAATGTTCCACATGTTAAGTAGTCAACACTGAACTTTACCTAAGCCCTGTGACGTTGGAAATGCAAAGGTGAAAAAAGTCACCCCACTGTTTTGTGTTCCAGAAAATGATTTACTGCAAAGAATAATGATCCCCATAGAACTTAGGTAAAAATAGTGGTCCACACCCGCATCCATTTGCTTAGGACGAAGCCAAACCTAAACCCTCCAAATTCCTATGCTCTGTTTCATAAAGACTTGCAGAACTGTTTGCTCCTACCATTAGAATCAAATGGTTATTAACCAAACTTTGATTAAGATTTTCTTCTTATAGGTCCTCGAATTCTGCCTCACCCTCACACTAAAACAGCAACAAACCCTCCTTAACACCTCTTCCTCAGAATAAAACATTCTCTGGTTACTGTCATACCGTTCTATCACCCACTTTTTCCCTATCTGTTTTTCTAGACTTACTGGCCCTTCCCCATGAACGTGAACCCCCTTTCCCCCTTTCAGGCGCTTGCAGATCCTAAGGTAAAGTCATTCTATCTATTGTAACAGTTCTTTCATCTATATCTTTGCAATTGTCCTGTCTAATAAAATCGTTTCTTACTAAATCTGGATTTTTAAAAACTTGACACCCTTTCCAAATCTGAAGTGGCTGAGTTTGAAAGATAAGCGGATTTTGTCATTTTCTTAAGTGACAAGTGTTACTCTTATCCAAAAAGAGGGCTCCTAGTGTTCTCGGAGAGACTAAAGCCATTTCTAAGGTCTTAAGTTCTTGCTTAATGTACTGTGGCGGAAAAACGAGGGTGGAAGAGGTGGTGAGCCGGGCAAGGTCAACTCGGAGTCCACCTGGAGCCAGAGGCCATATATAGTGAATGGGCCACAAACTGCCGGACTACCTATTCCACCTTCCCTGAACATCTCTGCTCCCCCTCAACCCCGCTGGTCTCCAAGGTGGTCAGAATCGATGTTGTTTTTAGGGCAGGTGGCGGGTCCTACCGGCAGGCTCATCCCGGCTCTCTAGCCGATTCCATTCTGAACAGGACACTCGACCGGCTCCTTTCGCAGGCATGACCTCCCGGCCCTTTCCTTCCCAGTGTCATCATTCCTGCCTTCCCAGAAAAACTCACCATGGCGCCAAGGACAAGTCTTGGACCAGACACCCCGGAGTGGCCAGGACCGCACCAGATGTCCCCTTCTGCTGCTGTTGAGGAGAGCCTCTCCAAACCGCGAGGAAGAAGGTCTTCCGGCTCTGCCGGAAGTTCTGCCCGCGCGGGACAGGAAGTCCCGCCCCCTCCTGATCGCTGGCGACCCGACGGCACGCAGAGGTACGGATACGCGTGACGTCCGCAACAGCAACTTCCGTGGATGCTTGGTTAGGGGCTGGGGGCGGCGCTGACCTTGAGAGCGCGCGCGAGAGGCGCAGGCGCAGCGCAGGTAGGTGGGCGGGCGGAGCGCCCTGGCGGCGCCTGCGAGGATGCTGAGGTAGGTTGGGTGCTTTCGACAGGAGCGCGTCCTCCCTGCGGGAGGTGGTGGAGACCCGGCGTGGTAGCTGGGGTGGAAGTCGACCCCAGACCCAGCGGATTTAGTAAGGATAAACTCCCTAGTTAAGCCGTGTCGTGCAGAGACAACGCAGGCATTGTCTCGGCATGGCCAACGCCTTTTACTTTTTTACCCTTTCTCGTTTTTCTGACTTGGTCCCTTTTTGGAGTCTCGCCGCCTCCGTAGACCGCTCCCTCTGTCGTTTTTGCTCCTTGCTTTAGTGGGTCCTCCAGCTCTACCGTTCCTCAGGGCGATGGAATCTGACCGTGACAAGTTTCTTCACTCTTCAAACACCAGCCGAAACTAGAAGGACATCTGCCAAGAACTGAGTAACCAGGAAGAAAAATCTACGTGTTGTAGACATTCCAACTTGGGCGATTCCCTTTTGGCTGAAAGATTATCAAGTGGGAAGAAGTGCTATTCCTATAAGCTTTTTAATTTTGCAACTTTTCCCCTTTTCGAACTCTCTGTCAACTTATATCGTTTTATTTTAATGAGACAAGCACGGAGGCCGGCTTGCAGTGGCTATACAGAGCGTCTTTCAACCCATTAGTTTGTCTCACAATTTGAGGATCCTTACTTAAGTCGTGGCTATCTGTAATTATCCATGAGATCTCTTTTTGCCATGATGCCAAGTTTTGCCACGAAGTTGGAACTGGGGAGGGATGCTAAGAAGCTTCAGAAGAAGTTAAATTTGAACAGAGAAAGGTGGCTCTGGATTTTTGTTAAGTTGAACCCTCCTTTTCAGTGTACCAGAAGGGAATGATAGCTTCAAATGGCCCAAAGACCCCTGGAATCAGAGTTCCGAGCCATTCAAACGAAGCATGCTTGGAGCAATAGCTTTCTGTTAGGAAAAAAAAAAAAAAACCTATAGAGACTGAGTGTATTGATTATGTCTTTTTTATATATTTGTGGGAGAAAATAGCATGACATAAAATATAGAAATCCGAAGTATTGGCAGAAACAGGTGAAAGTGGAGTGGGGCTGAGGACAAGTTTGTGAAACAGATCTTACTGAGGATCAATCCAGAACTCCCTGAGGGTTCTCCTTTTACTGAATGGGGACAAGGTTGTAAATACACAAGCCCCAGGGCATCTGCAGGTGGTTAAGTGTGCTAGAGAGGAATGGAAGTTGTCTGCCAGTATATCTGTGGGGAGCACTGCTATCCTTGAGGAAGAAAAGGTGGAGTAGGAAAGTGGCTATCAGCCTGTCAGTGACAACACTTCTGTGAAGTCTTACTCTTTCATTTCTGACACTGTGGTTCTTACATCTGTCCTAAACCTGGCAGTCTCATTGAGGTTCACAGAGCATCTCCTTCTATATGACAGTAAGACTGGAATTATTATCAGGATAGAATCGCTTCCTGCCAGAGTAAAACCAAGAAAAGATAACAGAGTCAGGTTTTTAAAAATCTCCTTATCATTTTAAATAGACCTTGGGGTTCTATGTTCCTTATTTGGCTCATGAAACTTTGCTTAGTATCCTTTTAATGTTCATATTTCACACTGGATCGCCTTGTACAAAATCTGCTATGCAAGTAATATTTCTAATGATTAATATGCATGTCTGTTTTAAGGCACTTTGCCCAGTCTTTTTTATCTTATAAAGTAATAGTATTCTAATCTGTTTTTTAAATAGAGGAATGTGTCTTCTCCCATTACTTTAAATAGATGGGAGTCCTTGACAGAGATTCAAAGAAAAGAATTTTGAAAGAAAATTTTGCAAAATGATGTAGGATAGTCTTTTAGAAGAATCTTGGTTGCTTAGCATTAGGCCTTTGTGATAAATGGAAATGTCCTGAGTAGGAATTTTTTTTAATTTGTAAGCATCAACAGAAAGTTACCTTCTCTCTCAGTACTCATACTAATCAGGAACTCTTCCAACTGTTAAAATCTATCCCTTTTTCAATATTCAGTCCATTTTTTTTGCAAAATGTTCTTTTGATTAATTTCTCCCTTTAGAAGTTACCACTACTTTTTCTTTCCTTTATATGTATGAGTATATGCTTTCTTTGTTGGTGATTGTTTTTCAGTTTACATTGTTTTCTTTAAATCTGTAACTGAGATTTGTTTTTGCTTTGTTTTGCTGCCTCTCCTCATTAAGAAATATCATTTAAGTGAATATTGTGCACCAGTTAAATTGCCCTTAAAATTATTTTTGGACAAAAATGCTAACTCAGAAAACTATCACTTGCAGAAGAGACAATGGTGGAAAACTCTAAAGCATGACCTAGTTTGGAATATTTCAGGAGTCCAAGGAAGATCTGCATGGTTGAAGCATGGTGACTAAGAGAATAATTTGGGAAGGATAACAAAGGATTAGATCATGTTGGCTTTGAAAGCCAAGAAATTTAAATTTTATTGAGTGCAACTTGAGAGGGGAAAAAAAAATCTTAAGATTAACAGGAATAGTTTTTTAAATTTATTATTACTGTGATTTTTGTTTTCTAATTATTTTTCTGCTTACATATAATATAATCACTAATCAATTTAAATCTATCTTATTTGCCTTTTTATAATTTGTCCCACTTTTAGGTTCAATTTGTCTTTTGCCTTTTAAATTGATTCTTTAAATTACTCTGTTTATTCTACCCCATAGGCTTAACAGTTATGTACCTTTTAGTATTCTTTCCAGTATTTGTCTCAGTTGTTAGAACATGAAATCTTTGTTTATCGACTTCTAAGATATTTGGTATTGTTCTTTTCCTAGATAATGTAGAGATCTGAGAATACACCAGCCTCATTTACTGCCCACCCCATGCTATAGAAATTGTTATGACTTCTTGATACGTATTTCCCTAAATTCTCAAAACACTATTCTCATACAATCAGTGTTATTTACATTAACCCAAAATTTATTCTTTTGTGTGTTGTGAGTACTTGAATCCGAGCTTCCATCTGGTGTTATGTTTGTTTTTCCTGAAGGACTTGCTTTAGTATTTGATTTTATGAATGTTTGCTTGTTATGAAGTCTTTCTGGTTTTTGTATTCTAAAACTGTCTATTTTATTTTCACTTTCAAAGCACACTTTTGTCAAATTAGCAGTTCTTTTATCATTTTCAGGATACATTCCACTGCTCTTGCCTTCTGTTATTTCTTCTGAAAATGTAATTTTTGTTTTTCTTAAAGGGTAATTTTCTTTATTTCCTCTGGCTTTTGTTGGTCTTAAATTTGATATGACTGCATTTTGTTTAGTTGTGGATTTTCTTTTTCTTTACGAGGTCTGTAATGCTGCTTCAACCTGGATCTGTTGTCGTTAACCTATTTTGGAAAATTCTAAGGTCTTATGAGATATGAATTGGAATTTTTTCTCTCTCTCTCTTTCTCTCCCTCTCTCTATTTATCATGCCCTCTCTCCTTCCTCCCTCCCCTTTCTCTCCATCCCTTTTTCTTTCCCTCCCTCTTTTCTTCTCCTTGCCTCCCAACTCTTCCTCATTCCATGTCTCCCTCTCCACCTCTTCCTCTTCTGATACTCCACTTATGTGTATGTTTTACCATTTTATTTTTCCCCTGTGTTTTCTGTGTATTTATTTCTTTATCATTTTAGGTAGTAGTTCTTACTGTTCAGTTCATTATTTTCTTTTTAATACTTTTTGACCTTTTAAAAATTACTATTGAAGCATTGCTTTTGATTGTTATCTTTTTTGTTATTTATTCACACATTTATGCTTGGCTGTCTTTTATTTTGTCTTTTATTTTTTTCCAGTTATCTACCCAGTGTGCCGGTCTGATTATTTTCTTAAACAGATTAATAACTTTATAGCAAAACTGTCTAAAACTATATGTTCTACTATTGTATGAAACTTGTTTCTCTGTTGTTGATCATATTGTCTTTTATTTGCTTTATGTTATACCTACTATTTTATTACATTTATGTATAACTGTTTTATTTTATGTTTTTATGGAATTTTTATTGAATATTGAGATTAGATTGAATTAAATATGAACAATACTAAAGTCAATACAGTTTTTTCTGTAGAAAGCATTTATGACTGCTAGTAGGGGTCTTGGGCCTAGGTAGTCAATCTTAATCTAGTGAATGATTGAGACATTTGGAATTATGGTAAGTCTGCTTCTAGTTTATGCTTTTTCTCAGGGAGTAGACAGTTGACTAGATCTGTGGTGTCTGGAATATGCTTCAAAGTAGTAAGAGTTTGGAAAGTTGAATTATAGTGTAAATGAAGCAAGAATTGTTATGAGCTGATAATCATTGAAGCTGAATAATAAGGAAATGGAGGCTTATTCTATCCTACATATTTTATATATGTTTAGCATTTGCCACAATATTTTCATTGTATGTTTTAAATATTTTCATAATAAATGCATTATGGGAAATGTTAAAACATATTACTAGCAAAAGGATTAGTATTTAGATTGTGTAAGAACTACCATAATTCAGTTAAAAAAAGAAAAGAGAGAAGATAAAGACCTCTCCATCCCATCTCACCCCAAACAGATAATTTCTGGAGGTGAAAACTTGAAGAAATAACTGAACCCCATAGGAAAAATTCCATTTCACATCTGCTGAAGAAGCAAAAACTTAAGTCTGACATATCTTCAAATTACTTAATAGAAATATAAGTTGATAGAAAGATAAGATGATAGAAAGAGCAGTTGACACAGTTTGGGAAACATTTGGGCATTATCTAATAAACTTGAAGATGCATATCTTGTATGATTCACGAAAAAATGTATGCCCAGAGAAATGTGGAAGAAAATTTTTATGTTGTTTTGTTTTGGATCAGACTCTCTCTCTCTAGGGCAGGTGGGTCCTGAACTCACTGTGTAGCCCAGGCTGAAAATTTTTAACAATATTATTTATAGTGGTAACAACTTAAAACAACCCATTATCCATTGATAATAGAAGAATTATGTTGAATATTTACACAGTATAGTACAGTAGTAGAAAAATGAATTGCAAATCTGTGACTTGAGTAATTCTTAAAATGTTGAGCAAAACAAGGATCCACAAAAGAATTTTGCAGTAGGATCCTCCTGTGAAATTTTTAAAAAAATGAAAGTAAACTGTCTTCTTGGTAGAAACATAAGAAATAAACATGTAAATTAAGACAAAAGAATGATAACTCCAAAATTCAAGATAGTGATTTTTCTCTAGATACAAAGGAGAAAAGATGAAATAAGGAATAGCCGTGCAAAGATCTTAAACGCATGGTGATTGTCCTCTTGGTTTGAATGGACATTCTGTTCAAACCTGGACTTGCCTGATATAGTTCTAGGTTGCCTGTTATTCTGGTGTAATAGCTAGTAACATTTTCTTTTCACTGTCAATATTGTCATGGTTTAGAAAGCATGTTGCATGTGTATTCTTTTTAAGGTAATATTTTCCTCTCTTACACTAGCTCAATATACGGGTCCTCATTGTGCCATTCTTTGTATTTTGTACATGTATAAACATTTTAAATTACTCAATATTTAATATAATTTTAGATTTTAGCCAATACATTGCAGTTTTGTATGTGTGTGTGAATATAAATAGGACCCAAATGAAACCTTGAGGCCTGTGGAGGTATGAAGATAAATAACACCTCACGTGTTTGGCATTGTGTTACACTTTTTAGAGACATTACATCTTCATGGGAAGTATATCTCTATTTTATGCCTGAAGAGTCTGTGTCACAGAGAGAATACATAACTTAGGCAAAGTAATAGTATATGTGGCAGACCAGAATTTGAATCCAAGCAACATGACACCACACTGTGCTTCTAGCCACCGTACTAATCTGTAGTGGACTTTTTTGTTTTGCTTTGGTTTGGTGTTTTGCTGGTCTCATGAAATTTGCAGAGCCCTTTCTTAGTTACTTATTTATTGCTGAGACAAAATCCTCTATATCCACAATTGGTGGGAGGAAAGATTTATTTAGCTCATAGTTTCAGGTTTCAAATTGTGCAGGCAGAAACCATGGATGCACATGGCAGAGGCTGACAGCATTCCATACAGAAGCCAGAAGTGAAGAAAAGGCAAAATTGATACCTGGAAACCCAAGGCAAGGGTAGAACCTTCCCAGGAAGAAGCTGTAATAATGTTTCTTTTTTCTTCCTTACTTAGTACCACTTGGGCCCCCACACCCAGGTAGATGGTCCCCCCTCACTTCTTGGCCCACATAACTAGCACATGCCTGAAAACCCCGACCCTGGGCATCCTACCCCATCTCTACAACGTGACACAGTCCCTCCAGATCAAACCCAAAACATTTACTCCTTCCAGCCAGTTCCTACCTCCCAACAGTACATGGTTCCAAATACATGAGGCTTTGGGGGGAAACTCCAGATTCAAACCATAGCTAGCCCTTTAGCAAAAAGTGCTTTTAAGTACATAAAACATATGAGATTATAAATGAAACCAAGTCTACTAGAATATAGTAATCAGAATATTAAGTATATACTATGTTTGCTTTTAATGTAAATGAGATCTAGCAGAGTCTTAAAAATATAACTTTGGAGTAGCAAGCAGTAATGTTTTCCAAAGATATTTGTCATCATGCAATAGGTAAATACTTATTTCCAAGTAAAAAATTACCAGTACTTCTAATAACTCTGGTTTGTTGCATACATTTGCAGTTGCAAAGAAATGCTGAGTTTTACTTAGAAGTTAACAGAAGTGGGGTTGGAAGTATAGTTCAGTGGTAGGGCACTTGCCCACCATGCTTGAGGCTTTGGATTCAATCCCCAGCGCAGAAGAGGAAGTAGTGTGTAGGGCTCTACCAAATTAAGGTGTTCCTACACAGAGAGGAAACGCAGAGTGAAGACATAGCCTATAGAATGGGTGAAAATCTTTGTCAGCCATTCTTCTGATAGGAGATTAATATCTTGAATATATAAAGTAGGAGAATAATGTTTTTCCCAAATACATTCTCTGCCTTTTCTGTTGTGTCTTTTTGTGAGGAAAATGTATTAACATAAGCAGATGTGCATATAGACAGTAGAAAACTTAGAACTGTGTAGTGGGTTTTATGTAAGAGGGTTTATTGAATACAGACATCTACTACCACATTCAGTTTTTCATAAAAGAATTCATTATTCAAGCACAGCCACACACAGCTGATGTAATCTCAGCTGCTGATGGGGGCAGCCGCAAACAAATCACAAGTTGGAGAACTGCCTGACCAAATTAGCAAACCATTTCTCAAAATTGAAAAACAAAAATTTAGTATGGGCTGAGAATGTACATCAGTGACATAGCATGTGCTAACCTCCCTATTTCAGTCTCCAGTACCGAACAAAAGGGATACAAGCATTAATCAAATTTATATTTCATAAATAGTTCTGTTAATTTTAGCTTTAAATAATTTTGCTTTAAAATGTCATTATTTAATATTAGCCCAGTACCCTAAACCATATACAGTTTGTCACTACTTGTAGCAGTGCCATAAGAAAATTCAAATAACTGGACACCTTTTAAAAGTAGGATTGGACTAAACTAAAAACATCTGAAAAGTTTTTTACTTGCCTTTCTCATGATTTAATGTCCCAACAGAATAACTGGGGAACATGTTTCTGACCAACAAAGAGGAATTGCTTGGCTAATTGAAAGTGACAGAAATCTTGGGAGAAAGCAACAGCAAACCAAGGATAAGTGTAAGAACATAACATGAGCCCTAAAGGATAGTGTCAAGAAATCTGAAGCCCTCAAATGAGGGGAGACTTGCAAAAATGCAAAAAAGACCAATAACGGCCCTTTTAAAATTCTTTTCAGAGGTAAGAGATGATGAGGGAAAAGAAAAGCCTACTTGCAGCAGGTAGCACAAAGCTAGAGGTTCCAGGAAGCAGCACAGCTAATGACTGTTTTGCCTCATTCTCTGTTACGTAAGCTTGAAAGCGAGGTTGACGTAATGCAAAGAACATTTGTGGGGTCAGGCAAACCTGAGATTCACTCCCTGTTTCAACATTGTTCGAGTTTATGGGAGGACATGGCTTTGAACTGAGCTTCCATGTAGGCCCTGCAGACCTGACCAACATGCGATAACTCATCCTACAGCTCCACGTCCCCACATTGAAACTGTTTATTTGAACTTTTGAAAATCAGGTAAGAGAAAATGGCCAAGACTCCAAATGGGATAGTTGTAGCTGATGTGACAAGCAAATTCCCTCCACTAGAACTTTATTAGGAAAATTTGAAATGAACAATCTGCTTCTTGTTCCTTATTTCTACTTTGTTCAGCTTTTTTCTGCCTATAAAGTCCATCTCTTCAGGTCACTGTATTGGAACGCCTGTTCTAAGATTGTGTTTGATTTTATTAACGTGAATAATAAAAACTGATTAGGTAAATTTGGATTTCCTTTTTCCCATCAGTAAAATGGAGATAATCGTCTTTTCCATAGTTTTGTTTTGACTAAGGGAAGTGACACATTCCAAACTGAATCAGACTCAATAGAAACCCAGTAGGTAGCAAATTACTCATAGTACTCAAATGATGCTATGCCAGATGACAAAGTTCCTACACAGAAAACAACTAAATGAAGACATAGCCTATAGAATGGGAGAAAATCTTTTCCACTTGTTGTTATAATAGAAGATTAATATCACAAATATATACAGAACTCAAAAAAGTAACACCAAAATATCAAATAGTCCAGTCAGTAAATGGCAAATGAATTGTGCAGACGCTTTTCCAAGTAGTACAGATAGCCAATAATTGTATAAAATATGTTTTCAACATCTTTAGCCATAAGGAAAATACAAATCAAAACTACTCTTGAGTTGCCAGCTCACCTCAGTCAAAATGGCTGTCAAGAATACAAAAAACAGTAAATGCAGGTGAAGATGTAGGGGAAAGAACCTTTGTACATTGTGGTGGAAATTAAATCAGTACAGCTAGTATGGAAATCAATATGGAAGTTGTTCAGGAAACTAAAAATAGAACTACTCTATAACCAGTGCATCCACTTGTTGATAATATACCCAGATGGAATGAAATTCAGCACGCTGTGAGGAACCTGCACACCCGTTTCTGTTGTGCCACAATTCACAACAGTCAACCTTTCCCTGGGAATGGAAGGCTGAACACTATTTTTTCTTTTTGTTTATGTTCTTTGGCTTGTGAAGGAAATTAAAAGTTGCTATGAGGTGATAATTAGCTTGAGTAGAGAAATGATTTCACATGTATCTTCTGCTTGTATACTGTAAGGTATATGGTTTTAATTAAAGAATATTATGAATATTAACCAAAATGAAGAGTTACAAATACAGAAATAAAAATTGAGAGTACCTGACAGTTTTAATATAGATATATCATCTACAATGAATGGTTTACATTATAAGCTTTGGAGAGAAAAGTACACATGAGATCTGAGTACAGTGGTCATGTATTTGAAGAATTATGGGAAACAGAAAAGGTCGAGAAAACTACACAGAGGTAAATGCCTACCTTTAGGGTGAAAGTAGAAATACTGAATTAGGGTTATGTGCAACATACATGACATTTTGGTTAGTGGGCTATATGTGTAATTGAGTCTATGAGATTATCATGGAGCTAAGAAATTTCTATTGTTGGATGATGACATCACCATTCTAAGGTAGCTCAGCATTACCCAATATCTGTGGTGATTCTGATGTTGTTAAACCTATTTTGCTGTCAATTATATAAAAATGTATCACATACTTGATAATAATAACTGTTACCAGTCTGTGTATTTAATATACTTTCAGTCATTAGAATGTATTTCTGCTTACAAAAGAAACAAGATTTCTATAAAATAGTGTGCTGTGTTAAGGCATCAACAGCCCTAAGTGTCTTATGGTTATGACATCTCTTGATTGTATCGAGAGGCCACATTGAGTGGTTGACCTACACCTCCTAGATTTGTATAAATACACTTTATATGTTCACACAAGGACAAAATTGCCTAATGAGGCATTTCACAGAACACATTCCCATTATTGTTAAGTGACACATGGTTGTGTTTGCTTTTTTGATGAAGTGACTTCCCTCCCCATTAGTGTCATTTATTTGCCCTTGGAAAATGGGACTTCAGAAACAGAAACATAAGAAGTGCTTGAAATACAAGTTTTGGAACTTAAGGTAATGAAGAACAGTTTTCTTGAATTTCTCCAAAGCTCCAAGAAGCAGAACATTTAAAGAAAATGAAAAAGCTTGAATCTTTAATTAGATGTAGTAGTTAATGTTAAATCTATGTCTTAGTCCTAGAACCCATGAATGTTGCCTTATTTTGAATAAAGATCTTGTTAAAACGTCTGTATTTAAGGATCTCAGTGAAACTTGTAAACCACTTCTCTTTGGAGTTGTGGGACTCATGAATCACTGATGGTTTAAATAACTTCTTTAAAAATGTTATTGTGCCTCAGTCTACTTTTTAAGCAGATAGAGATTATGAGACATGGCTGATATGATTGTGAAAAACCAATATGCTGGAGAAATTGTAAAACCAGTGTTTATCATTTAATTTGCGTTTGAAGACCTGAGTACCAGAAAAGCCAATAGTATTTCTCCAGGTTTAAGGCCTGGAATGGGTCTGGAAATGCTGTTATAAATTCCGGAGTCTGAAAGCTCAAACACGAACAGGAAACCTGATGTTCCAGCTCAAGAAGAAAGCAATCTCCTACCTATTGTTTTTGTTGTCTGTTTGAACAGACCCTTCATGGATTCGATGGTGCCCTCCCACAATGATAAGGGCATATTTTTCCCCAAAATTATTCTTTAGTGGTGATTTGTGATACATAATACTTAAATTCATCTTTGTTCAGTCTACTTTAACCTCTTCCAGATGTACAGACACATCAAGAATTGATACTTGACCAGCTATCCAGATAGCCCATAGCCCAGTCAAGTTGACACAGAATTAACCATTACAACTAGTTTTTCCCAGCTTGGAATAAGACATGGCAAAATGAGTGATGGAGGGTGTGGAAAGTTTTAGAGACTTCCGAGGGGGACTGTATAAACTAAATTGGAATTAGCAAATTATATACCATGTAGTCTGATTTGACACAGATTGCCAGGGTATTGCTGTACACTGCAACTAGGAAAATACATGGCAAGTCAATACCCAAAGAATCCTCAAAGAGCCCTCCAGATGATCAAAGAAAGCCTGTGATAGACAAATGCTTCTTGCTCCATTTCCATACCCCCTTGGTCAATAGTAGGAGTAACGTCTGTTGATATGCAGATACCTAAATTACTAACATCCAAACTATTCATGGGATAAAATACTTTCTCAATAGTTCCAAATAGTCATGAATAGTCAGAAACAAGAAGAGGGTCATGGACAACTAACATGGTTCCTGTAACATAAAGTCGTATCCCTTGGAAACCTCCATAACCTTTACTTGCATGGAATCTCACTCTGTGGAGATTCCTTGGCACTTCTGCTTCCCAGCCAACACAACACTGATTTTAGGCATGAGTCCAAAAGGAGTTATAAAGTATGATCGGGCATATTTATAGAAGAGCACAGTAATGAATTCAGTACAGCAGGGTTTTCCAGCTGCTCCTCTGCTCCCTACCCCTTGTACAGACAAGTGGTGAGCAGGAGGTGAGCAGGGAGTGAAGCTCCCCTCCTGTCGGTGGGCTTCTATTAGGTTCTAATACCACCACTGACCTGACAGGAGTCTAGGAGACAAACCTGAGTGCCCAGCTCCCCTCCCATTATTGCTCACCATTTCAAAGCTATCTTTCCAGTGTCCCACCCCCCAGCCCCCATCCTTGGCAGAATGATCGTCAACTAAACCAGTCCCTGGTGTCAAAAAGGTTGGAGACCACTGCAAAACAGTGTGGGTTTACCAATAGTAATTTATTTCAGTCTACTGTTCCTCCTGACAGGGTTATTAGGCTATTATAAAAATGCCATAAAATATTTATCTAGTACCGAGAAGCATTTTGACATTTTGTAAATTGGGGTGGAGGAGGAACTAGATGATGGTACATTCTGAGAATGGCTTAATTCCAAAGGCTACTGGTTTGGGATAGCAATCAGCTTTTCCCGAGGTCGTTAGTGTAATCAACTGTTTATAGGCCAACATTGTGTTCCATTGACAAATGAAGATATAAAACTCATCAAATGCTTACCTGATTCAAAATTGGGAGGGATATTCTAAACTTTAGAAATTGTTTTAAGCTTTAGAGTAGCAAAATGTTGATCCTCAGCTGAATTCAAGATGATCAAAGTAAGAGTTAATAAAAATTTTAAACTCTATAATGGCATAGGCAGAATCCAAAAACCTAGTAGAGATTTTTAGTTCACTCATTTAAATATAGTAAATGTATCTACTAATCTCTCTTTATATATATATATATATATATATATATATATATATATGTATGTATGTATGTATATATATATGTATGTATGTATGTCCATGTTAGGTTTTCCATAGAAAGTTGGTTAAGGTACTGTCGTTGACTGCAGGAGTTTAAAATCTGGTGAGTGAAGAAGACGTGTAAAGAGGTAAAATCTAACAAAAATTTTAATTGTAAGACATGTTTAGTAAAAAGTTAAAAAATAATTACACTTCATTGTATGGGACAGATGGGCACTAGCATCTGTGGAACATTTTTAGGTGTTTAATAAGCCAAAAAATAATATTTGCCATAAGTGGACACTTACAAATTGCTGGTGCAATCATAAAATGGCAATTTTATAGAAAGTTATTATGTACAAGCTGTTCTATTTGGCGCAGTAATTTTCTTCTAGGAATCTACTTTAAGATATAATCTAAAACTATACACATAAAATTATAAGAAAGTTTATGAATTATTTATAATGATAAAATAAGATGAATGATTAAGATCTGCCCCAGCCACATGATGGAATGTCATCACCTTAAACAGCTGTGTGATTTTTAAAAGTGTGTCTGAACGATCATAGCAGAATGCAGTGTAGTGTATCATAGACAGCCAAAGAGCAGAGGATCATGACTTTTTGCTGGAAACCCTCTTCAAGATTTTGACTTTTGCACCATGAGCGTATAACATGTTTTAAAAATAAATGCAACTTAAAAAAAGATAACTTAAAATTTTAAATATATACTTACAGATATTTTAATGGTATGAGGAAATACACTAAGTGAAGGCAAGGACACTTTATTGTTTCGTACTGTGGACAAGTATACTTGTAAGATGTCTAGCCCCTGACTGTGTTACCGGAACTATTTTGTTCGGTGATTTGCACCATAAAGGATCTGGACTGTTTTGCCTGAAATCAAGAAGTATAGCAAAGGAGCTCCTTTTAGGACCAGTTGGAGGAATATGTGCATGTTTATCCTGGAGCCTAGTTATGAGACCATACGGCTGTTTCCAAGTATTTGAAGTCCTGCCATGAAGAAAAGCGATCACAGTTCCCCTAGAAAAGTCTCAGAGGATGACACGAGACCCATCAATAGAATCTGTAGTAAGTCGTTTCAGCTCAATGCCAAATGCTGAAAGACTGTTTTCTTGTTTATAGGCAATTCCACCTCAATGCCAGAAAACAATCCCTAAAAGAATGAAGTAAAAAAAAAAAAAAATCTAGTAATTACCAGTCACTTAAAAGATCCAAACATAAATTGTCGCCTACTAGAAAGGACACTATAGAAGAAATTCAGGCATCTAAAATGTAATTTTTCTGTGATTCCAGCCATGTTAGAGTCACTGAATCTTTTAGGCCTCAGTTCTCTGTAAAATGGGGGAATTTGACAGAATTGCTCTCATAGTCCTTTCGGTTTTATTTTGAGTCACATTGGTGAAATTGTATTTGATTTTCTTTTAGATATCAGACATATATATCGGATTTTAATCACTTAAAATACGTAAGATTGGACTTATGAGACTTGAGATGTTCATATTAGTATTTGTGAAAATGAGAATCATGTAAGTGTAAAAATTATACTAGTTCAATATCATTGGCCATTCGGAAAATATATATTAACACCTTGAAATAGCACTACATACGTTAGAAAACCAAATAAAAATGGAATGGCACAACTGCTCTAGAAATCAATCTGATAGTTTATTATGCAGATAAACATACACTTACCACACAACCCAGAAATTCGACTACTAGATATTTATTCTGATGAAGTGAAAATGGATGTTCATACAAAAAAACTATACATAAATATTCATATGAGGTTTATGTATACTATCTCAAACTGGAAACAACTCGGGTGATGGTCCATAGGTGGTGAATAAGCCATGGAGCACTTGTATCATGAAATGTTGCTCAATAATAAAAAGAAACAAACTACTGATACATATAACAATTTGAATCATCCTGAAGGCCATTATACTGACTGAAGAAAAGCTAATTTCAGAAGGTTACATATTGAATCATTCTTTTTATATAACTTTCTCAAAATAGTAAAATTATAGTGATAAAGGGCATGTCAGTCAGCAGTGCCAGAAAATTAGTATTAGGGAGTTGTGGGTACCATGTGGGAATTCCTTGACACAAGGTTTTGTATCCTAATTTTAGTGTTCCTTACATTAAACTATTGCATATATTAAAACTGTTTAGAACTGTATGCTAAATACAAGTTTATAGACTTATTTTTAAGGTTTTAAAAAGCACAGAAGTTTGTGGTTTTATTGATTCTGTTTTATTGAGTCTTTGTTAGTCTGGTTTCCAAGGTCAAAAATACCCAAGATAATTTATAAAAAGGAAAGTTCTATTTTTGTCTCAGTTTCAGAGGCCTCTTCCCTTTAAGGACGTGGTCCAGTCAAGGACTAACTTCCTTCTACTGGGCCGAGCCTCCAAAGAGTTCCACCACCTCCTGACAGTACCAAGCTGAGCACCTGTGCTGCAGTCCCTGGATCTTTGTGGAGCATTCCAGATCAAAGCTACAGCAAACTTTCAATGCTTGAACATTTCATGTTGCAAACTATAAGAGGGAAGTTTTTTGCATGAAATTCATTTGATGTTGAGGAATGCAGTAGAAATAAGGATGTAAGGTGTATTTACTTGACAGAATAATTCTATTCTTTTTTAATAGCATGAGTAGTCATATAAAAGAGTAAATTCAGGCAGAGCTCCCTTTATCTTATTTTTGTTTTTTAATTTTATAATCATCTTTTCAAGGAAGCCAGGGGAGGGGGAATTTTACCAAAAATTTTACAACCTACTCAAATGTAGCTTTGATTTTTTTTACTATGTATCTTATGATTGAAAAGACTACTGCAACAGCTTATCAAATGCTACTCTAGTTACACCTTCTCCCAGTTTGCACTGGACCAAACATACTTTCGTTAAAATTACAATGCATAACAAACATGAGAACTTAATTTCTTTTCTAGGAGATTATCTATACTGAGCATCTGTCTCAAGAATAGAATTCTTCTCTGGGTGGTGCACATGTGGAATCTCAGCAGTTGGGAAGGCTGAGGCGGGAGGACCAAGGGTTCATGGCCACTCTGGACAATTTAGCAAGATTCTCAAAAAAAAAAAAGTAATAAAATGGATAAAAAGGGCTGGAAATGTAGATCAGAGCTAAAGCACTTGCCTAGTATGTGTGAAGCCCTGGATTTCATACCTAGTCCCAGGAAAAAAAGACACTAAGAGTAAATTATCTTATAATATAATCTTATCAATTCTAAAATATGAGCCCCCCCCCCCCCTCAACAGAGTGAGACGATCCTTCTAGTCAACATTACCCATATTCTTTTAGCTCTTCTTCCATTTCTGGATATGAAAAACACCATATTTCTTAGTTCTGCATGCTGAGCAGGGCCAGGTGGCTAGTTCTGTCGAAGGAGAGCGACCAAAAGAGATGTGTCAAGCCAAATCAGTTAATAGGTCAGGGCATGATACCGTCTTTCTTGGCACAAAAAGCCTGAGGCATCTTGTATCGAATTGAAGATACTGGAAGAAGAAAAAAGGTTGAGCCACTACACACACAAAGGAGCGACCTGGAAAAACTTCTGGTCTCACGGCAAATTTGTCTGAGTAGGTCCTATTATGTGACAGTTTTCTCATATTTTGGTATAGTTTGCTAACACAGCTAACATTATCCACCCTTTCTTGAGTGTGGAATTTGCGTATTAACTTTTCCTGTATTAGAAGTGTTCATGCCCTTTTATATTCTCATACATTAGATGAAGAATTGTATATAAATTAACAGCTTTCCAAAGAGCAAATATTCAATACAAATATTTCAATTAGGCTCTAACACAACTTGAAGATTTTAATTCCTAATCTAAATGAACAATGATACATGTATCTACAACTTCATCTCAAACTTATTCCTTGTGTTACTCAATTGTCTATTGATAGAAATAGAATACGTTTGTTTAAGTAACCCTCTAATTAACTAAATAACATCAATGCTATTGGTCCTGTTCCCAGGAAGGAAAATCTGAGATTGAGATTTGAATACAGAAATATTTAATAATTTGAGAATTCTGTAAGAATCAACAATGTGGAACTGAGAAGAGGGGGAAGCTTGACTGTAAAGTAGTTACAGCAAAGGCTATGCTAACCCTATACATGTCTCTGAAACTAGAATAGAACGACAGAGGTTTCCTCACCTGAGGCGTGGAGTTGGGACTTCATATACTATTAAAGACCAGCCATTGGAGAAAAGATGCCCCCAGGAAGTGTATGTAGCATTGAGTGAGGCCGAGGCCAGAGCCTGCTTGGAGCTGACATTTTGAGACTTGCCAGCCAACAACATCCCCAGCAACTGAGCAGACGAGACTTTTGGTCCTGAAGGAGACTCTGTGACTTGAGACCATCATGCTCAGTGAAGTGAGTCAGACATAGAATGTTAAATACCGCATGGTTTCTCCAAAATGAGAAATCTCAAATACAACCCAGAATACAATTTCATAGAACTAAATGGGGGAAGGATAGTGGGAACTAATGGGGAGACAGAGGGCGTAGGAGGGTCAAAAAAGGAGAGGAAAGATTTGTAATGTTGACATAATATATATGTGCACAAACTACTCAAGTGTAATGTAAACAGTATGCATTGCATACAGATATCAACAAAATGGGAGAAAAATGAATGTAGCAGTCAAAAAATAAAGCTCAATGTTCAATATAGTAGATAATCATGAAGAGATATGTATCTGTCAGTAGTTGATCAACACCGCCACAGCCATCATATTTACTGACAATTTTACTCTATGTCAGACACCCCAAGTGCCTTCAAATCATTAACTCGTGTAATTTTTGTGATAAAATGATAGTATATGCTAAAAACTTTTTGTACTCAGAAATTAAAATCATTAAAGATTTTTTTCTGCAACACATCTTAATGCCAGAAATACTGTTCTAATTACCATCTAATAGTTTCCAATATAAATACCTCAATTCAATCTGAACAGTCGAAGACAGTCATTGGCCAAAATATTTGCTTTTTTCATAGGTTGCATCTTCTAAATCATGGATGGAATTATGATGTCTATAACTTACTTTAAAAAATAAGGATATATAAGGTGATATTATCACAGGTGGTATTGCTTGCCATAATTAACTCACATTCCCAGATACGATCTGCTAATGTTTAATTATAAAGCCACATGTTAGTGGAAGATGTTTAGTTATTCTGAATAGCACCAGCACTTTCTAACTAAGATAATGAAGTTGGCAAAGGTTTATTGTTGGTGAAATTAATGTTATTCAAATTATAGAGATTGGTCAATATATTGTAGACATCCTACTTTTGAAGAATAAGTTATAAAAGTCTAACATCCTTAGAAATGGCAGCGGCGTCTTGGTTTCTAAACCATCCTTTCTCTCATTAGCAAGTGGATCCCGACTACATGAAACCTACTTTAGAGTACCGCATCTCCCTTAAATAAGCCTGGTATGCATGTTGCAGTCATCATCTGATAGCGAGACTTCAAATTTGCCCTCAGTGGCTGCCTTAGTTTATTTTCTGTTGCTGTAACAAAACACCTAAGACTGGGCAATGTATTGAAATTGGAGACTTGTTTAACTCACCCTTCTGGAATCCAGGAAGTTCAAAAACTGGTGGCAAGATCTGATGAGGATCTTCTTCCTGAGTCTTGACATAGCAGTGGGCCTTATAAGGAAAGGCAGCGCAAGTGTTCCAGAGAGACCTCACTTTTATATCAAAACTATTGCCTCAATATTCTGCTTGATTTCTCCGTTACTTTAGTCCTTGAGTATGTTGACTCGTTCATAATAACAGAACCCTCATAACCCAATCACCATGCACAGTTTCCACATTTTCTGTTGAATTCAGAACCTCACATATGCCAGACAAGTGATCTACCACTAATCTACAACCTTCTCACCCCCTTTATGTCTGACAAGGTCTTACTAGGTTGCTTAGGCTGGCCTTGAACTTACAGATCTCTTGCTTCACCACCCAAATAGCTGGAATTAGAGGTATGCACCTTAGCATCCGGCCTCCACCTTTTGGTATTGTTGCATTGAGCACTGAGTTTCTAACATGAACGGCAGGGACACATGCAGTGAGCTTACACTGCTGACTTAGTGTTCATCCCTTTACGTAATCATATCTCCCATCTATAACTGATGACATCCATAAGCCAATCAATATAATCAATTCTTCTGTATTGGCTAAGTTCTAGGAGAGGCAGAATTAACAAATACTAAAGAATTATGTTCTATCTGGGGGGCTTACAAGTCTGAGGACAGAGATTGTCCAAAATGGTATCCTGCACATGCAAGAGCTGTAGGGTCCAGTGGCTGCTCCTCCTAGAAATGGAAGAACTCTCAACCAAGACTGCAGGACAGCCACTGGAAGTCTTCTGTGGGTCATCATTGTTCTAAGAGCAATGGCAAAGACCAGAGACTGAAGCAAATACGTGCTGGAGACCAGAAACGTGTAGACAGGAGCAAGTTGATGTCTGTAGACGATCCCGAAGGCCAGAGCTTTTCCCAGGAAAACGTTTTGATAATATTTCTTCATTCCTTTTTATTTAGTTCAAGATATCAATTGGGCCTCCCACACCTAAGATGTTCTTCCTTCATTTGCTGGCCCACAAGTCATTCACACACACCTACAGACTCTACCCTGAGTGTTTACTAAGCTCTTCAAGTTGACATAACCCTCTTAATGGTCACAAGATCTGTAAACAAAGATGCATTGTCAGTTTCATGTCAATGGAAAATCATACCCAACACCCACAACTTAAGGGAGAGGCTCAATTTGTCTCATAGTGTCAGGGACTCATGAAATGGTTGGCTGGTTTTAAGATAGAATGCCATGGCAGAAAGACACAGCAGAAGCAAGACACTCAGGACCCCTTCCCCGACGGTCAGATAGTGGAAGCTCTATCCTTTGTTTCTCAAAAAAGATTTGTTTTTCTGCACCTTGGAGAATTAAAAAAGAAAAAAAAAGGCATGGCAAAGAGACTTCATGGCTGCAGGAGGCAGAGTAGGGGAAACAGGGCTGCAGAAGAGTGTTCTAGGGGCTAGATATAATCCCCAAGGTCGCAGATCCATGACTACGCAGACACATCCGGGAAACAGCTTTACTAATCTACCAGGCATTTCTTAATCTAATAAACTTGACAAATCAAGATTAATGATCACAAAATGGACATAAAACCCAGTCTCAAAACCAAAATTTAGAAAAGGAGCGGGTGCTGTGAAGGCCTTAGATTGGATCTCCACTTAAAAAAGGAAGAGAGACTTCTGAGGTTAAGATTTTCATGATTTAGATTCCACCTTGTTTTCTTGAGGGTTATTTATTCTAGAAGAAGACAGGAACCACGTTGCGAAGCTGTTTATGTAGCTTTAGGAAGAGATACACGAGGAAAGATTGAGGTGTGCTAATGCCAAGGTAACTTGCTAGCCACGTGAGTAAGCCATCTCGGGAGCAAATATTATAGGTTTAATTAAACCTTCACACAAAAACATCCCAATATATAAATCTTCACACATGAGAGACCCTGAACCAAAATCGCCCAGCCAAGGTGCACTCAGATCCTTGACCCACGGAAACTGTGAGCTAGCAAATGTTGTTTCAAGTCACTGAACTTTGAGGTAATTTGTAATGTAACAACACATATCTTATAACATAATACATAAAGGGACAGAAAGGCCTAGTTGAGCTTATAGAAGAGTTGAATTACAAATTTTACACACATTATTGTATATATATATATATATATATATATATATATATATATATATTCTTATTAATGACTACTGATTTTACCACATGACAAAATTTGAGATTGAGAATCCGAGCTAGGGGGTGTGGCTCAGAGCAAGCGCAAGGCCCTGAGTTTGATTCCCCAGCACCACATAAACCGGATGATGCACTCCTGTAATCCCAGCACTCGGGAAGCTGAGGAAGGAGGATTGTCATGAGTTCCAGGTCAGCCTGGGCTAGGTATTGAGTACAGGACCAGCCTGAATGCTAGGGTGGCCTTATCTTAAATAGATCGATAAATAAATGAACAGAAAATTTTCATTGCAATTTAATAGTTACTACTTTTATCTCAGTGGTGACCACATTTATTACCAATAAAAATAAAAAACAACAAAATAGTTGTACGTGACCAAGTTATCTTAGGTCAGTTTTTTAAGAGAATTCTGTTTTCTTCTTTGCCCGTGATATAATGATTCTATCCACTTCCTTTATCACTGTCATCACTCCAATATAATCGTCTCTCACCGGACTTACAATAACCATCTGGTTCATTTATTTGTATCTGTTCCTCCTCTTCTTCTCATTAACAATACTAAAGTTAGAGTGGTTCCTTCAAAACATGTGCCTATTTATGTAATCTCACCATCAATCCTGCCTTTGCTTTGTTTTAAAAATTTAAATCTTTCAGTGCTTGGAAAAGGTCATAGACGAGGGTTTTCAAAGTAAAGGTGTAACATAAAGTAGCTGCCAGAACCCCTCGGCAGGATTCCACCTGACACTAGCCTTCCTTCAAGTATTAGGACTCTTCCTATTCCCGCTCACCAGGAAGGCTTTTGTTTTGTTTTGAGACAAAAATCTCTCCCAGGAGGCCTCGATCTCTTAGGTTTAAGGGGTCCTTGAGTGGCTGGAGTGACAGGACTGCATTACACTTATGATTTAGATCTAAATGTCCCCATCCCATGCTTGGAAGGTGATTGGAGCAGGACACCATGCTCATCAGTGGACCTGCCCGTTGATGGTTGGGTCACAGCACATGCTGCTGGGTGGCGGGGCCCAGCGGGAGGCCCATCACCGACCATGTGACCTTTAGCAGTGTATTCTTTTTTTCCATTTTGTTGATATGTATACGTGCAAAATTTAAGGTTTACAATGGAGTTGAGCATTTTGTGCACATACGTATCTTGTCAAGGTGACAAGGGCTTTCCCACTCTCTTTCTGACCCCCCCATCCTCTCAACCCTCCCTGCTCCCCCACCCGACCCCCCTGTGTATTCTTGTTCCCGCCTCCTGGCTGTCATGGATGGACAGCACCCCAGCTCCCCATTCCCATCTGCTACACCATTTCTGCCTTTAAGCCCGCTGGCTATGGACTGACCTACGAGGCAAAGTAAACCTCGCCTCTTATTAAGTTGTGAGTGTCAGGTGTTTTTGTCCCTGAGATAGGAAAATGGGTAATGCAACACCAATTCCTGCCAATCACAGAGGATTTGTATGTCATGTGGCCTGTGCCCTGAAGCGTCTTCCTTTCCGTCCAGGTCTGGCTTAAGATTCTCTCTCCTTCTTAATTAACTTATATGTGAGTCCCTCAGTAAAACTGACTCTGTCTCCCTCTTAGACTCCCATAGCATGTACACCCCACTTTGTGTACCTATCATATTATGACTTTATATGTGTGTAATAATGTGATTAATGTTCATGTTCATTTGAAGATAGAATTTCCATTCCATGAATCAGAAATGATATCTGATACAATTCATTCATGTAACCCTGGAGCCTACCACACTACTTAGAACACAATGTATACTTAATAAGTACTAGATAAAAGATGAATAAGTGACTTAACTAATCATGAGCTCAGGTGGTTATGAGTGTTACATCAGAGCTAAACTGCTGAGGTTCAATTTTCGAAATTTCCTGACTGTGTTATGTTAGATATGATTTTAGCATGTTAATCCAGTGGGCATAGAAAAATAATAATAACCATATAACCATTTGTAAAAATTAAATGGATTAACATACATTATGGTCTTAACACAATTCTTAACACAGTCAAGTACTGTATGTGGAATTTGCGATTATTATTATTGAGGTACTAGTCATTCTGTCATGCCAATTCCTTAGGTTATGACTACCACGTTCTTGAATAATTTCACTCTTACTTCACTGGCATCAAATTTCAAGAGTTTGTATGGAATCAGAAGCTGTGTCAAAGTGACAAATTTTGGCAGGAGCTTAAGACTTTTCTGAAGCATTTTAGTCTTGACTTCAGTGTAAAGGTATGAAGTTAACTGCAATAATACTGGTGTTTATTTGGTAATTTATTACTTACATAAATGGATCAAGTGAGCAGGGTTTGTATTTACTGCGACTCTCAAAGTCTGTTTCTGATTTGCGTGGTGCACCAAAAGAGTTGCTTTTGCCACCCCTCAACCAGCTTTTTGCACTGGTTGTTTATCCATGAAGTTCCCTCATGAATCTTGATTTTTAGTTTCAAATGACGACAACATAGTAACATCACATAAAGTGCTATTGATCTCTTTGGACTTTGCACACTTAGGTATTTACTTTAAAAAGTTAAAGCTACAGGTACATAACTATGATATGAACTATTAAAACAGTATTCCCTCTCATTAGACAGAAGAAGTGTTTTCCATTTGCAGGGTAAGGGCAGCAATGATTGCAGCTTGGTTAGTTGCTAAAGCTTCTCTGAGAAGTAGCAGGCACTGGCACTGATCAAATTCAGGTTCCCCACCTATTGGCAGGTCCACTGCAAGCTGTTATTGATTCCGGCAATCGGTCACAAACTGAAGGGGTGTATTTGGTTGTGTTGTCAAGGATGTGTTCTGTTCTTTGTTTACTACCAACCATGAAAAACAACACTTTGTACTTCCCAGAGAAACTGAGATTACCCAGTCTTGTATCTTAGGTCAGTTCAGTCAGGGTGAAAGAAAAAAGAGCTCTTTTCAACTCTTCATCCGTTCCTCCTGGCATTTTCAGAAAGAGATACCTCTGAAAGAAAATAAATCAAAGTTACATGGGAGGAAGGGCAGATCAGATTGCTATACTTTGTAGTTTGCTGAAAAGGAGTCCAGCTTTCCTGGCAGCGAGATCGTGTGTTGTAGCTGGAGGGGGCAGAGGGGAAGTCAGAGGGGTGGGTATGAAAATACAACCACCTCCTTCCTCCCCAGTTTATCAGATTTTAAAATTCCACCATCAGAAATCCACTTTAAAAGACATGTTTTAAAAATTTAGAAAGATAATTTCTTATAATAGTTACTTGTAGAAAAATAAGTAAATCTTTTTCCTGAGAGTGAGTTTCAAATGCACTAGAGCACTGGGCATCTAGTGGGCCTTCCCACTGGGCCGTGGCGGTGCCGTGAGGGGAGGGGTCACAGGGGCCTGGACTGCATGTGAAGGGGAGATAAAGGGAAGTCTCCGGCCAGAGGAAAGAACGATTTCGATATGTAATGATAATAAGGCGACAGAGAAACATGGAAGCAGATTTTTTTTTTCATTTCCTGCTCTGAGGATCTATAGTGGAAGAACATGATGTTATGGGATCAGATAGACCAGGAGGCCATCAGAAAACATTGGAAACGCTGTTATGCCCAGAATGGGAAAGCAAGTGCGCTTCCTCCTATGTCTAGCGCTTGGGTTTTTTCCTGATCATAAGCACACTGATTGCGTCCTCTACTTTACAGTGATATACTGAGCCCCTTCAATAAAAATTATTGTTTTCCGTCTTCGGAGAGCTCGCCTCACGTACGCTTTTCTAGTAACTCTCTCATTAATACACAAACCACCTGCCTATGTTAGATTGAAACTTCCTTTATGAATTAGTGAGAAAATACAGGTCACCTTGTCTTCTAGTAAGAAACTAAGCAAAGATGGGATGAACAGACAAGGCTTCTATAGATTCATGCAGTAAGTTGTTATTATATGGCTCGATGTTTGACAGCTGAATGAAAGGGAAAGCTTATGTCTAAAACCTATCACTTTGCCATCACCTGCAAAGGGATTTTGTGGGATAGAAATTTGTCGGCGGATGTAGGAGGGGGTAGAGATTGTAAGGACAGAGGGATTGTTGCAATTGTTAGCCTATCAGCGATTTCTAGAGCATCGGTACCCAATTTTGATAATTTCATAATTTTATATTACTGCTTCATTGTTCTTGACTTTTGTTGTTATAATGGCACATGCTTATTTTTGCTTGTGTTTTCCTGATTAGTAAGATACTGAATCCTTTTCCATTTATTTGTTGGACATTTAGAAATCTATGTTTATGAAGAGCCAATCAAGTCTGTCTATTTTTTAATACCACTGTCTTATGATTCATTTGTAGAAGTGCTTTAAATGTTTCAGGTTTTTTGTTATCGTTTGTTTGTTTTTGAGACAGGGTCTCACGCTGCAGTCCGGGCTGGTCCTGAACTCACTATGTGGTCCAGGCTCTGTATATTTTGAATCAAAGAACTTTGTCAATAATTCTCCATTTTTCTTCTACTAGATATGAATCACTTTCTCATTCTCTTGATGGCATCTTTTGATGAGAAGAAGTTCTCTATTTTATGAAGTCCATCAGTCTCCTATTTCATGGTTAGTGGTTTATATTTAAGAAAAAACATCGCCTGCTTTAAGGCCACAAGGATATCATTCTGTTTCCTTTTAGAAGTTTTGGTGTTTTATTCTTTACATTTAGGTCCTTGATCTGTTTGGAATTAATTTCAGGTACAATGTGTGGAAAATGTCAATGTTCATTTGTTCCCGTAGAAGTAATCAATCCAGAACCATTTGTTTAAAAGATCAACCTTACCCCCACTGAATTACACCTTAGTCATAAATAATTGTCCACGTGCGATAACTTTACAAATAATTTTTGAGACATATTGATTGTTTGAGTGAGCAATGTACTCAGTTGGTTTTAAAAAGACAAGCTAAGCCTGGTGGTGCAGGCTTGTAATCCCAGCACTCTGAGAGGCTGAGGCAGGAGGATTGCAAGTTCAAGTCTTACCTGATCAATTTAGTTATTTATTGAGTCCCTGTCACAAAATGAAAAATGTAGCTCAGTGTGAAGGCCACTGGGCTCAATCCTCAGTACCACACACTGCACACAGGTGCACACAATACACACACACAACAGACACATGAAAAAATAAGAGATTAAAAATGCATGTAGTAAATGGTGGAAGGAAAGGAGTCTTTCACCCTGTTCTTCAGTGCTACATTTCCTTCTTTGGAAACAATCACAATAATATGCACATATATCAAATATGTCTGCTTAGCTGGAGTCCTGCAAAAAGAATACTTTCACCCCACACTCTATGCTGTAATTGTAACATAATGACTTCTCTGGGTGATTTCTGTAGTGACTTTACAGGTGGTTCTGATACTGCGTTCCAACAGAATTTCAAAAGCTCAATTCCCTTTTCTTTTAAGAAACATATAGATGCATTTTTTAAAGCCCAGTTAGACAAAGACTTCTTATTATGGGAATATAATTACTTATACCTGACATTTTTGTATTACTGTCTTGTTTTTGACTTTTGTTAATCAATTTTCTTTCTTTGTTGTTTTAGTGGGTTAGAAATTATACTTTTTAAATCTTTATTCTGTTCACGGACATTTAAGCTCATTTTTTATTTGTTTTCTCTTAAAGCCTGGAGGTAAGCAGCATCTATATCCTATACCTGATTAATTTGGCCTCTGAACTTTTTCCTGCTTTTGCCATGTGTCATCGTAGGTGATAATCTGAAAAATATATTTCAGATTATTATAACTTTATTTTTAGTCCAAATGCCTATTTGGAGTTACTCTAAATATTTCTGAGTTGTTTTGTTCTATTTTTTGTTTTGCACACAACCTCCGTAGCTCCCACCCTAGAGCAACCCATCAGCCTTTGATTTGGATCGTTCCGGTACTTGTAACTGGCCTTTCTATTTTGGGTCTCTCTCTCTCTCTCTCTCTCTCTCTCTCTCTCTCTCTCTCTGTCTCTTTCCAGTTCCTTCCCCATATTCTATGTCTGCCAAAGAAAAGCAAGAATGATCCTTCATAAACATAAATAAGAAAAATACAATTGCTTACAACTCTTTTGTGGCAGTCACATTGTACGTAGAACAAAATACCACGGCTTGCTGATCAGATGGTAGCTGACCTGTCTTCCTTTGGTCTTCAACGTCAGCTAACACTTTTTATTCCACTGTTTGAGTCACTTTGTCCACTAAGACTTCCTTAGTCATCTCAGTTCACCACACACATTCCCCTCCCTGGCTTTTCCCATCCATAGCTCACTGCACTGGAAATGCCCTTCCCCCAGGTGAGAACTGGCACAGTCACACAATTTTTTAAGGTGTCTGTTTAGACGTCACCTCTGCTGAGGGCCTCCCTCTGACCATCTTATGGATAACGGCATCCCCCAATGTTGCTTCTCCGCCAGCTCCTTGCTCGCCTTCCTGCTCTGTGATAGATGATAGATGTGTACCACTTGCTTGTTTTTTTTTTTTAATTTGTTTTTCTTGCCAAATTGAAAACTTCATGAAAACAGGGATTCTGTTTTGGTCACAGTTTCATTATCAATTCTGAAACAGTACTTGGAACCTCCTAGACAACACTGAAATTACCACACGCATGGAAGAGGGAGTAGATGAGTGGAAAACTCCAAAGCTGCCCTCCATTTTTACAAGAGTTCTTTTGGAACTCTTAATCTAATCTTAATTTCCATCTTTCATGCTTTTGTGAATCCTTACAGTTGCTGGTATAAAAATAGGATTCTTGATTTAAAGGAATCTTGAGACTTGTTTTGCTTTTCTTTTTTTTTTCTAAGATTTTTTGATACACAGAGAAGTCACTTATAAGCTCACGTCACTACTTTGAGCTAGTCTTGTCAGTATATTTAGATTTTTGATCAGAGAAAATGTTAACATGTTCAACTCCAAGCCTTAGAAATCTCCTACTTTAACTTCTTTACATTACAAATTTTGAAATGAGACAGAGGAGTCATTCAATTCACCCCGAACTCCCTACAAAAGTGGACCTCCACGTGAGCTCAGATTTTTTGCAGCTGCCTGTGATGTGCAGACTTTGGGACTTCTCAGTTGTTGGGGAAAGGGCTTGGAAGTGTCAGACTGAATCTGTGAAGTAATTTTAGTCACTTGTGTGATGACTGGCACTGAAGAAAGTGGCAGCGACTAAACTCATAGAGCTTTGCTGATTCAGGCTGATACGAACTAAGAGGCTTCAAGCATGTTTGATGAATTAAGCTGGGCCTGGTGATGCAGGCCTGGAATCCCAGAGCTCTGGGAAGGCCAGGGCAGGAGAACAGAAGTGCAAGCCCAGCTAGGGCAACTTGGGGACTTAGGAAGACTCTATCTTAAATAAATAAATAAATAAATAAATAAATAAATAAATAAAAGACTGGGACTGGGACTAGGAACACAGCTCAGTGTGAAGGCCCTGTGCTTGATCCCCAGTAACATCTCCAGTGAGGTCATTTTTTATTTTAACGAAGACAGAATTTTGGTTCCTGAAAATCTACTACAGAGCAAGGTTTTGGTAATCTACAGCAAAAGGTTCGAGCCCTGGGAGAGGAGATGACGCAGTTCACCGGAAGTCAGGCAGGAAAGCGAAGCGGCATGTCCCTTCTGTGGTTCGTCATCACCGTGTGAAAGTTTCCCGGAGACACGAGGATAACGGTGCGTGAGGTGATGCCCCCGAGGCAGTGTGGCTTTACTAGTCAGGTTGCCCTCGGCTCTGGACTCTCTGGCCCATCTTTCAGGCTAGAGATGTAGCTCCGGGCTGGGGCACTTTCCTGGGAAACACGAGGCCCTGGTTTTGATCTCCCACATTGAAAAGAAAATCAGTGAACACAGCTCTACACTCCATACTTGTCTGAGTGAATATAATATAACGTCATATTGTATTACTTACCATTGAATGTCATAGATGTTCCAGGAGGAGAACCGTGCTCGTGCTGTGGCCTTACGTGTGCACTGCCCTCTATAGTTTGAGCAGCGGGAGGCTGGGGCAGCAAGCACTCAGAACCTGCCTCAGTCTCCTCCTTCGACCTTGTTTCACGCCATCCTGGGTTTGTGTCCTGGTCGTTCACAATTGAACGCATCAGTCGCCAACTTGCCTAGTGTCCCACGCTCTGGGCGCGTGCCCGTGGTATCGTTTCTTCCAGTAATGGACCTTCTTCCCCACGTCCCCTATTTGACTTATTTGTTCCCTCCTCATGCTTTAAACCTTAGCTCAGGCATGTTCTCCAGGGAGTTCTCTCTGCTTCCTCCTCCTGGCGGGCTGCAGTGAATGCCTCTCCGCCCTGGCCCAACTGTTGTACACTTGGTTGGATCAGAGAGCAGGCTGTACCTTTAATGTGATCCTATCGCGGTGGCTGTGCATTCTCTGCCCGAGCGACCTATTTATTGTTTAAAATATAGTAGCTTTAAAATAGGCTCATTATTATTTTTCGTGGTCCTGTGAGCTGGTCTCCCTTACAGCCTGTCTACATGGTTGCCATCAGATGTCAGCTGGTGCTAACCAACACGGAATCTCTCACTGGCACGTCTCCTGAAACATCTTGGTGCTTGCCAGAAAGGTCTTTCTCCCGGTGGCTTCTCCATATGGCTTGCTGGGACTTTTTCACATCATATCGAATATGGTGTAGTTGAATTTTTTGTGTCTTTCCAGCATTTCAATATGAGACATAGAAATCTTAAAGCTTCTTCAGTGTAACCAGGGCAGGCCTAGGATATTACGTCTGCTAACTTCTATTGGTCAAATTATTTCTTAGCTGCAAGAATCATCTGGGCTTCATATTAATTTTCTTCTCTCCTCTAGTGTTTCCACATTGGTGGACCTGTGTAAACTCCATAGATTGTAAAATCAAGAAGTGGAGACTCTGCCCATCTTTGCTAATGTATTCTCAGCCAAATTCTGTTGGTTAGCTAATCCGCATTTAACAAGAGAAGAATTTATGAAGAGTGTGTGCATGCAGCCCTGAAAAAGAGTGGATAGAAACCATCTCTGGCCACACCTACCACCGGTCCTATTTCACTAAGAGCATAAAGTGTGTTTCTGAATTGTATTGCATATTAGAGCCACTTTACATTCTCGCACCTAATAGACTTCAAATAAATTTTCATGAACAGTGAATAAAATTATGAATATAAATAGAAAAGGTGCTAGCACTATCCACCCTCAGGGCTATAGTTTGAGAAGTGGGAGGCCGAGACAGCCTGGGAAACACGAGGCCCTGGTTTTGATTTCCCACATTGAAAATAAAATCAGTGAACACAACTCGACAGTTTATAGGATTCCATATAGTCTGTACAAGGGTAGTTGGTCTCTGAATATGACCAGAATTGAATCAGGAACTAAGTTAGGGAAAAAGTGGAGATGAACTTTGAGTTCCCTTGTCTCTCGTACTTGCTTGGTTATGAGAATTATCTAGGGCATTTATTAATTTCCTCCCTTTCTGCGGAGGTTCTCTGTTGGTGGATCTGTGGATCATAAAGTTCTACGTGCTAGAGATTCTGTTCATTTTTGCTCATGCATTTCGAGTGTCTAACACATAAACCATCATATTGTTAGCAAATTTGTTGCATACAAGAACATGCAGAACTACAAAACTGGCAACTTGAACAGGGTCCAATTTGAACAACTTGAACAAGATTCAATGTCGCAGCAGCCTAAAGCTTGTATGCAATTTGGATGGTTCTTTTTAAAACAATTTAAATTCTAACTGCAAAAACTTAGTAAGAAAATAAGTGTGCATGAAAATGAGGAAATCATCAATTTAAATTTTTTACTAATTCACAGTTGAAGGTACTTCTGTAAATACAATGCAATCAAGAAAAAATTATATTTTTGTTAATTACTTGGCACACTTCTGTAGAACTTTCCCCCCTTGCATTTCCTGTCTTTACATTTTCGCCTTTCAGGTTACTTATTGTTAAGGTTTGGACTGGAAGGAACCCCCAAAAGCCTCACACGCTTGGATCTTGTAGATTGACTGTGGATTTCATATGCTGCTAGGAAGCGGTGCTTGGTTGGGAGAGTCACTGAGGGTGTTGCCTAGAAGGATATACTCCTGCCGCAGCTTGTCCTCAAGCCTGATTCTTCTTGGGATGCCATCAGCAGCTGTTCTCCATCGACCTTTGCAAGAGTTTTGCCAGACCTTTCCGCCACACCACCATTGTATGATGAGCACGACCAGATGGAGACCTCTGAAATATGAAAATAAACTTTTCTGTCCTTGAGTTTCAGGTACTGTATTCCAGAGACAAGAACGTAACTAAGACACTGATCTGTGCACTTCATTGTGACCACGTGTAATTTAAGCTTGGTCTAGCCTCTCCGTCCCTACACAGCTTCAAGGATGGGTAAGATGGCGCACACATCATAACACAAGGTTTAGCCCTGCAAATTTCTGGTATGCCAGCCAAGTAAAAAAGAGGATTCTAAAGACTTTTCTTACTTGAAAGGGTGCTAGTAATAAAAGTTAACTATCCACTGAAGCACACGCTAACTAAATGTTCCCCTTGCGTTAGTCAGCTTTCTCATCACCGAGACCCAAAAACAACATCTACACCTTGAAGAAGGAAAGGTTTAATTTGGGTTGTGGTTCTAGGGATTCAGCACATGGTTACATCATTGCAGAAGCATGAGGTGAGCAAAACAGATCAGTCCCTGGCACCCAGGAGCCATCTCCGGCTCTCAAGGTCACACTTGGATACGTCCAGGAGCATGGTCCACTAATGTGCTGGGTGCTGATTCAATTTGCTGATACATACATGTTGAAGTTGATACATCAGGATTAATAGTCCCTACATCAAAATTAAATAAATTCTTCAACTCAATTGCTCCCTGATCAAATCCAGAAAATATTGATGGCTAAGCAATGTCACTGTCGTGGGAAGTAACCAAGAAAAATAACCAAGAATTCAGAGAAAAAAACACAAAGGGACAAAATTCTTTTAACAAGAAGCTGGCCCTGTGACCACAACACTCTGAGAAGCTTAGGCAGGAGGACAGCAAGTTCAAGCCCAGCCGGGGCACCTCTGCAACTTAGTGAAACTTTCTCACAAAATCAAAAACCAAATAAGGGCTGTGGATATAGCTTAATGTGAGGGCTCTGGGTTGCGTCTCCAGTACAACCATCAAAATAAAAAAGGTTTAAAAATTTTCAATTATTGTTACATTTTAAGAATATTTTTAGGTGGGTAAATAAATATTATCAAGTATGTGTGTCTATTTATGTGTACAGAGGGTGTCGTTGTAAAGATTAAGGACAATTTGAAACCCAGTTGCCCTGAAGAAAGACCTTAGGCACTAGAGGATGGGAGGTGTGGGAAAGAGGAAAGGCTTCTCGTCACTGCCACCATTCTTAGAATCTTTCAGGTTCTTATAGTGTCTGCTGCTCGTTCTTTTACTATATACAGGCATTGTTTATTCGCTTTATGAAGGAAAAGAACATAATAACTAGGTTATGTCTTAACATCCAGAAGAAAAGCGTAGAATATTACACTGCACAGCGAACTCTTAACACATTTTCTGCTGTTTATCTACAAACTACAAAAGGCTACAAGAAATACTTTCTTGCTTTGTTAGAGATGCGTAAGTTTGCTGTTTTCTTGATTTAGAATTATAGTGCCCAAAGAGTAATTTTATCAGAAAATGCTTTTTCTGCTACATTTCTTTAAAAAGGTGTTATTTCTTCCTTAAATGTTTGTTAAAATTTACAAATTAAACAGTCCAATCCACTTTTCTTTGTGGCGAAGTGTTTTTTACTTCCAGGTTTCTTCCAGTGGGGATCGTTCAGATTTCTTGTTTTGTTGTGAGTTAATAATATGCTATGTTTTTCAAAGACTTTAATATGCTTGTATCTATTGGAATAAAGATATTATACTTATTATCCATGTAATGTATTTAGAATAGGTACTGATCACATCCTCGTTTATTTTTTTGCCACGGTCAAATAGAATTTTGTATTTTTGACATATACATTCTCTTTTTAAATTTTTTTTCAGTATTTGTACATCACTTACATTTCCTGCTTTTGTCCTTGATACTAACTTTTGCTTCTCTCTTTAGCTAGGGAGTTTATTACTATGGCTAACTCTTTCAAAGACCCATCTATTTTTGCTTCATTAATGCTTTGTTGTTTGTTTTTCACTGCTGTGACTTCCGACTCTTGTTTTTATCACTTCCTTTTTTATTTATTTCTAGGTAAATTCACTTTTTCTTTTCCTAGCTTTTTATCTTAAAACTTAAGTTACAATTTTTGTAACTTTTTAGTTTCTGATGCATGCACATAGAAATGTAACTTTGTGCTAAGCAGTCTTTAGCTGTATCTCATAGAGTTTGATATGTTGTATTTTTATAACATCCAACCTGAAATGTTTTTCAACTTTAATCTTGATTTATTTTCTTTTGGTTCTTTGGTTACTGTGAATTTTTGACATGAACTAATTTGAAATGTAATAGTAAGTTCAAATATTTAAATTTCTGAAAAGTTATTAACTTATAATTTAGTTTTATGTTACAAGAGGACATACTTTATGAGACTTCAATGCTTTAAAACTTATTAAAACTGGTTTTATGACAGCACATGATTTACTTTATTGAGATTTTTTTGATTACCATGTGTACATGAAAAAAATGAGTAGTCTAAAAGTGAGAAGTCCCAAATTCGTCCATTTAGGCGCATTGATTATTAGTATTTGGTAACGCTGACTACTCTTTTAAAGCAGGACTTGTTGGCATATTTGCCATCAGCAACCTGATTATAAGCATCTCCTTAAGTCACATGGTTTAAGGGGCAAGCCAGCCTGGTCCTAAACTCACTACCAAATCCAAGCTGTCCCTGAGCTAATGGCAAACCTCCCGCCTCAGACTGCTGGGTGCTGGAATTACAAAAGTGTACCATCACACCTAGCTTATGTGATGCTGAGGAACTCAACCCAGAGCCTTGAACTTGATAGGCAAGTGTTTTAACCACTGAGCTAGGCACCCCCAGGCCTTCATTTGATGCTAATGTAATAACTTTAGCTTTCTGAAATCATTGTTTGACTGGTTTATATACAGTTCCATCTTGTTACATTACAGCTAGTTATGACTTTATGTTAATGTGGGTCTCCTTTTGACAGCACCTAGTTGCTGGAGCTCTAAATCAATTTATGTTTAATGTAACTACTATCCTAGTTTCATTTATCTATATCACTCTATTCTTTATTTTATTTTATGTATAAAATATTTGTTCATCTGTGTTTATCTAACCATAATTTTTAGGTTCAGCTTGCTGGTTAAATCAGTAAGTCTACCCAGTGTTTAGTCACTCCGATTGGCTCCAGCTGGCAAGCAACAACAACAACAAAACCACAAACCCAGGAAAGCCACTGTAATTAATTTTATCAATCAATTCTTTTCCTGCTATCTTATGGATTTTGGTCATCATTCCATAACTACAGAGAGTTATTTTCATATTTTATTTTTGCTATCTGTAGAACATTTTGCTTTTGCTCACTAAGAGGTATTATTTCTATACTGAATATGAAACACCTTATTTTGAAAACTCATAACCTCAATGTTACAATGTCCTTCACTGATGCCCTTCATTGAATCTATGTGCTTAAGTGGCATGTCCCATTTTGTGGTTCTGCATTTTTTGAAATAATTAAACAGCAGATCTGAGATTTCTAGTGGATCATTGCTTGTTCTGAAATCTACTATGAATGGAAATATGAAGTATTTGCTCAATTATACTGCATGGGATGCATCTCTCTCTCTCTCTCTCTCTCTCTCTGTGTGTGTGTGTGTGTGTGTGTGTGTGTGTAGTGCTTAGGATGTTGGTAACAAAATGAATAAACAGCACGTTAGCATTCCTGTCCTCCCTGTGAAAACAGTGGGTGACATAAATCTAGAAACTCATCAAAAACTAGGATACAGATTGAAAAAATCAAAGCTCCTTTAATGTACTCAGGCCTTAAATCTGACCTCTGGCAACTTTCTGTTGCATTTTGACATTCTTAAAGTGCCTAAACTCTATGAGATCTTGTCCTTTCTTCTGTGAAGCAATAAAAGATTTCATGTAATTCAAGACAGCATTCATCCAGTTTCATTCATTTTTTCAGTTTCATCTTTTCTTCCTACTATTTTTGGGAGGCTTAAGAAAAGAACAGTAAATTCCACCATTATCTGGGATCACAGTCGAGCAGGGATGGACAAAGTAGACGCAGATACTTGCCCAGAATCAGACACCAAACAAATCTTGAGCTCCCACTTCCTTGGGATCGGAAACAGCTGGGCGTTCTTGCCCTGGGGCTCGCCCTCAGTGCCTTCTGGGTGAGACTGCCATCTTTACCTCTCCTCGGCAGGGAAAGGTGATTGGATTGAGTTATGTTTCACCTGAAGTCTCTTGGCTCCCCATCTGAGCCCGTCATTACATGTTGAGGCAGTTGTGACGGGAACTGTTATAATGACCTGACAAACGGCCTATTCCTCCAACATTACCAGTCATTAACTCTCCAAGTCATGATGTGACATGCCACAGCCCTCAGACAGTTCATCCAGGTCTCTCTTCTTGACAAATATAATCCCTCCTCACCTTTGTTCATGACAATTCTATTTCTCCCGCAGTGTCGCGCTACCATTTTTTCCAAGTCAGCACTACCTAGTTGGATGGACCGAGGGCCTTTTTCACTTCAAAAGGAAACGTTACCATCTTTTCACTTTTGATTGCATCTTCCTTTAATCATCTTTCCCAGAATAGTACTTTTAAGTAGATATGTACTTGAAGCAGCAAAACCTGTTATTAATGCCTATAAATATTTTCTTTGCCATTATTCTTGCTACAAGTTTTGCAGTTTAAATTGGAAGAATCTTTTAATCACATGACTGCTTCATATTCAATATACACAAAATAAACAGGCACCATGACAGAACGAATGAAGACTAACCACTGGGGTATCTACCTGTGTGCAATAACCAAGAAGAACATTCAGTGCCTGGTTTTTAGTTTTTTTTATTTAAGTAACTTTGCCTGCCTGGGAGATTATAAGGTAATTTCTTTTGTACAAATAGGACCATTGCTTCCAAATGTCTCCATTCCTTTCCCTCCAATGATTAAACCTATACAGAACTAATTAGACTGGTACCAAAACTGAGAGGAAGCAGTTTTCTCAGAAGAGATGCTCTTCAATTAGTTTTCATTAGTGACAACCCAGGTGCAGGTGCCTGCGAAGGTGTCTGGATCTGAGCAGAGGGAGAAGAGAACACAGTTTCGTTTTGAATTGAAGTGTAGCTAAGCAAACAATGCAGGAGCACTCGGGGAGCTAAGTTGATCATCCTTGAGGAAAAGAAAGATGACACAGGGCTTGGTGGGCACCTAGGAGCTCAGACGGTGGCCAGAAGAATGCCCAAGAGAAAGCATTCCAACAGATGGTCAGAAGAGGCTACGCAGACTGGGAAATGGTGTCTGCCAGATGATCTCTGAATACGTGAGTGTAGAGGCCCAAGTCCTCCCCAGGTAACTTTCTCGAGTAACAATAGCAAAGTCAATGGGATAGAGTGTCAAGGTTGGCTTCAGATGAAAACCATAAAGTAAACTCAAGAAAAGCTAAAAGACAAAAAAGGAATAGAAAAAAACTAAGAAAAATAGGAAGGATTAGAAACTTGAACATTTTTAAAATTATTTTGTTTCCCCCCCCATTTTATTGATATGTATAAGTGCACAACATAAACTTTACATGACTTTGAGTATTTTGTGCGCATACATTTCATGGCAAAGTTACAAATCCTTCCCTTTGAAAGTGTTTTAAAGAAAGAACGGAACTTTAAACGAAAGACAAAGCAAAAGATGGGGACTGGGGGGTGGGTGAAGGGAGGGAAGGGAAGGTAGGGGGAGGGACAAAAGGAGAGCGGGGAAGCCCTTGTCACTTTGACAAGATACGTACGTGCACAAAATGCTCAACTCCTTGTCAACCTTAAATTCTGCACTTGTACATGTCAATAAAATGGGGAGGAAACAAAAGAAAGAAAAACTCTTGCCCTATCTTGAAGACATTCCCATGATACAGAACTTGGGACTTGTCTGCTTTAGAGGGGAGAGTAGGATGGATGAACTCTCTAAAGAATGGAAAGAGATTAATTTGGGGCTCAGTGATGGGTGTTACCTAGAAAGGTGAGATGAGGAGAGAGGAAATTTCCTAAGCCGATCATGCAGGCCTGTAATGTCTCTACCCTGGGAGGCTGAGGCAGGAGGTTCGCAAATTAGAGGTCAGCCTGGGCAACTTAGTGACTTAGTGAGACCTTGTCTCAGTGTCTCGGAATCAAAAAGAATCAAAAAATGGGATGGGGTAAAGTTCAATGTCAATTCCCAGTATCACACACACACACACACACACACACACACACACACACACACACACGCACACACACGTATAGATGACTAAATTTTCTAACAGCATTGATACTAATTACTGACCTCTGAGTAACAACCAGCTGCTCGTTTACATAGGAGATCTAGGTGTCGAGTCTAGAAGTCCTTTTCTTTTGTAAAACAGTGTCATTAAATGTGCTGTACTTCTCCTATACATATAATTTTCCAAAAAATACTCATGGCTATTTATTTTATATAATATGATATAATTGCTAATTAGTCCATGTTTTTGTTTGCTTCTTTCTTTCTTGGTTAAATTTTCAGTACTGGCAAGGCTGAAAAGATCTCATGCGTGATTTAAGGCTGATAGAACCGGTGTAATACATATCTTGTGGCCTTGAGCAAATTGTTAACTTCTCTAAGCTTCAGTTTTCTCACAAAATGGGAGTACTAAGAGTCCATTTTTGTGCTGAGGAATAATTATATCAACTGAATAAAATTATGTAACGTGGATAAAATGTTTCTGCTTGGTCATACACAGCAAGCATTTAGGTCTGCTGATGTTGAGAAAGGACACATCTAATGTATTTTCTACCATGTGCTTGTAAGCATCTCGCTTTGTCATAAAAGGCTTATGATAGAGCATACATTGTATTTTCTGTTATAACGTCATCTAAAAAGTTCAGAGCATATTTTTATCAAATTTAAGATCATGATTGGTATGATTTGATTGATAGGAGAGATCCCAAAACTCACAGGTGTGGTTGTGAACACCCAAAACTCCAACTAGTTGAGAAGTTCAAGCAGGAGGTCCACAAGTTCAAGAGCTGCCTGGACAATTTGGTGAGATTGTCTCAGAATAAAATTGTAAAGGGCAGGAGATGTAGCTCAGTGGCATGGGGCTAGCTGACCCCAGGTGCGATCTCCAGGATACACACACACACACACACACACACACACACAAAAAAAAAAAATCAACAGAGAACAAGAAAACACAGTTTCTCCCCCAACATGCAATGATCCCTCAAAGCAGCTGCAACTGAGGCCCAGTGCCGTGTTTGTGTTCACTGGGGAGGGAAGGCATGCCCTATGCAACACGATGTTATGAAAAACAATGTAACTAAAAAAATTTTTGTGACCTTGAAAATTGAATGCAGATCCCCCCACCCCCCGCCCTTGAGCTACATCCCCAGCTCCTTATTTTTTGTTTCTAATTCTGACAGAACCTTGGGAATTTACCCAGTCCAAGCTTGAACTTTCTACCTTTCTGCCTCAGCCTCTCAGAATGCTAGAATTATAGGCACGTGACCACAATGCCCAGCTTAAGTAATGTGCTTTTTTTCAGAAATCTTATGTTTGTTTTATATTCTTTATTATTTGAGAGTCATAATTTGAACAATATTGAACATGGAGAAAGCAGCAGTGGCTTAAAAACAACATCTAAAAAATAAGTAAACCAGAGTTGAATATTCATATATAAGGGTATCTAAGGGTCAGGAAACTCAAGCGGCAGCTGATTTGCAGGAGGCTGCTTATGCCATCAGTCGCTCTCAAGGTACACCCCAGAGAAAGGAGCACCAACAGATCATTTATTTCTTTTTATGACAACACATTCATTCTAAGAATATGAATGTAGAAAAGAGCTAATGTGTTAAACAGATCAACATATTGACATAATCTCAAAAAATTGCAAGTACAAAGCTAAGAAAAAGTAGATTAGATTTCAGTTTGTAGGGAAATTATTAGGTGCCACCAGAATCTCTGCATCCCCCTCTGGCCCATCCCCCCTTCTGCCCCATGCACCTCTGAGATGCAGAAGTGGTGTGAAAGCCACGCCCATCTTTAAGTTAAACTGGTATTAGTGTAGCTACTTCACATAATAAAATGGAGAGAGCCCCTCAAAGAGAAAGAAGAACGTGTACTCTGACTGAAGACAGATAAAATATTCACTCAATTATATAATAGCATTTCTGAAGAAGGCATACGTGTAGGTGTACAACATATATAAACATAATATGCACACATATGGGTAGTCAACAGAAAATATGTAAAGGAATGGAGGAGTACAAAATTGATCATCAATCTTATTTCTATTGCATGAATCCAAATGCCCAGCATGGAAGCAAGCCTGTAAGCTGCAAACGACCTCTAGAAAATTGAATTTAAGATCTCAGTAGGAATATTCTGGAAAAGAAGTAAACCAAAGCAAACTAAGCTTGTTCCCTATTTGCCATTATTGTTAATTTCAAATGAACGGGACGGTTTTTAAATTTTTGATTTGAAATATAAAACAGATGCCTTGGTTTCAAATGTGGAGTGTGCTCGCATAAATAAAAATGGTAGAACTTAGTGTTTTATTTCTCTGATTTGGTCATAAATGAGGGATTTCAGTCCTTCATTTGGTGTCTTTCAGAGTACTAACTTAAAAAAATTAAAGTTCTTTAAAAAAGAAAACTGGGGATTGTATGCAGTGTTCGTTAGTCTTATTATCATGCTACCAGCTTAATGTTCCATATATTATTTGTGTGTCATGAATAGTTAAAAACCCCATTTTAAATGAGGGAGGAAGTAGGCTCTTTTTTATAAGACAGCATGTACACGAATCTAAGGAACACTGCCTTTGCCAGGCATGGTGGCACACGCCCGGACCCCCAGCTACTCAGGAGACAAGGGCGGGGAGATGAGAAGTTCGAGGCCAATGGTGACAAACCAGTGAGAATCTGTCTCCAAAAATATATATACACACATACTGAAACAGGCTGGGGATGTAGTAGAGCACTTGCCCTGGGTTTTGTCCTCAGATTGTCCAAATATATATATATATATATATATATATATATATATATATATATATATATATATATTAGAGGAGAAAATCCAAGTCATTCACAGTATTTTTACAATTAGTTACTCGAGACTGACAATGGGAAGCATACCTGTCGCTTGGCAGAGGTTTGGTTGGTTGCTATTGTGATATGGGATTTCCCCCGGCACAGCCTGTGCCGGCCACTGCCCGGGCCCTCCGGGTCTACCGCACTCTACGGTGTGCGGAGCTGTGCAGCGGTAGAAGCTGTGCCGCCGGGGCTTCATGCGGCCGGATGCAGAGATGACCCATAACTTACACGAAGAGTAAAGAGCGATGCACGATTAAGGGAAAAGAGAGGATATGTTCAGGAAAAAAAAAGGATTTTAGCCAAAGGAAACTACTGACTTACCTAGCCTGAAGATCTGGCAAATGACTGAATTTTACATGAAGATTTGAAAGATCATGTCTATACCCCACACCTACTAGTAGCCTCTCCTAACTGGATGCACATGAGGTCCTAACTGGGGTGTCAGGGATTCTTCAGGTGCAGCTCATAGGTAGAGGTGAGTTGAAGATATTGGCAACTCCAGATAAATATTTTTCATAAATTAGATATATAATAATAAAGAAAAAGAACTACGTGTGGCATCTCATTCAGAACGACGAGGTTTCAAGATGGTCAAGATGTCTGTGCACAGTGGTAGGACACTGCCCACCCCACGGAATGGGAGGCCCGCTAAGTGCTTGCTTGGGTTTTCCATACTCCTTTATCAATGATGATCCACCCTGGCCTTTACAATGCCATGTATGTCTGTCTTCCTGCCTGCCTGCCTGCCTGTCTGTCTTTCTACCATCGTGCAGT
>PVKB01004520.1:127090-137880 GCA_004027205.1 Ctenodactylus gundi
GAAGCTCAAAATGCCTCGCAGTTGAATCTTTGACATTTATATTAATGGAAGAGATTATCTTCATTTTAGTTAATGACTTCAGTTTTCCATCCTGCCAAAATTTTACTCTCCTACAGTAATTTAAATATTATGTGTTCTGTCTTTGTATCATTCTTTGAGAGTTGAGTGAATGAATAACAAGGCCAGAATTGGGCGAGATATCTAGAAAAGAGCAAAAGTAATCTCTGAATGTCAATGACCTGTGTAACCGATACGTGACCCCCTCCCCCACTGAATCTCCTAATTATCTTGTGAGCTAGCGTGGGAGTGTGCAATTTGCCTAGAACATGTATTCGCTATGCTAATTCTACGTGACTTATCCAGTGTCACCCTGAGCTAAGGCTCAGCATCGAATTGAATGATTATTGAGATAATCCAAACATGGTGTTGGATTACTAAATGAACACATGGATCTCCTTAGAAAATCTAAGAATAGAACTGGTACTCATGTCAGCTTTAGATAGAAACAATTTGTCAACGCTAACTCTGAGGAAAACAATTCTTTTGAATACAGCATTAGATATTTTGATTCAAAGTTACAAATATATTGTTTTGTCTATTAGTCTCGGGTCATGGTGTTTTGCTGCCAGTGCCGAGAGACTCTAACACAGAGACCTTACTTTCAAGAGACTTGAAATCCAGGGGAGAATCTGAAACACATGTAATTTGTCATGAAATGCTCATGGCAAGTCAGTGCCGCAATGAGAGAAGGGACTGATGACATTCAATCTGGAGACTGATTAGAGAGAAGGCAGTAGGTTAAAGGTACAGAGAGGTCAAGAGTAGCAGGAGTTGCTGACTATCATAGTTGCATAATGGGTACATGGGGGTTCACTATACTGTTTTGTCCATTTTTGTATATACTAAATTTTTTCATAATAGTGTTTCTTTGGTGACGGAGATAGGATTTGAGTTAGAACTTGACCATAGATTACTATTTTGACCAAGTAGCAAGTGGAAGATAGAAGACTCTCGAAATATGGTTAAAAAGGCTGTAGACTCTTCAGATGGAAAGTTTGCAGCATAGATAGAAAATAAAGTATAATTGAGGCTTGAGAGAGTGAGCCAAAGCCAAAGACAATTTTTAGTATTGATTTCATAATTTTGAGTGTAAAATTGAAGAAGTGAATGAACCGTGGTGAGGTCAGCAAGACTAGATTAGAGCTTTAACTGTGGGGCAATGGCAGACAGATCTGAATCCACATTTCAGTTAGAGATACTATAGATTTTAAGCAAAGCCATGTAGCCTGGGAAAGAACAATGATGGCAGTCATGGAAAGGAGAGGGTGAGGGAGAAGGGCTGTAGAGGAGAACATGGGGACAGTTCGCTGAATCGAGGACAGAGTGTGGGAAGACAGAAAAGTCAAAGACAATTTCAAGGTTGTGCTTCCAGTCTGGACACATGACGCAATGCAGCCAGAAGCAAGGACATCAGTGTGCAGACCGCCGACACATAGGCTTTGGCCACAGCTTCCTGGAGAGGAGGGTGAAGTGGGTCCTGGTAGAGGTGACCTAAAGACACAGGAAGGTCATATTTCTCTGGAAGGGAGAGCACTGAGGGAAGAGAGAAATCGGGGACTTGTTCACACGGAACAGATCACAGAAGCATGAAATTGCTGAGCAGATGGGCGAGCGAGGAGGAAAAAAAACAGGAAGACTGAAAACAAAATCTTGGGGAATTAAGGGCTTGGCTTGATCTGGGAAGAGAAAAAGAGGTAAAGACGGAAGAGAGCTCGGTTCCTGGCCGATCATGAGCACCTTGTGTTCACACAGATTGGCTCATCATAAGTAACTCCAAAGTGAGGTGGCTTAGAACAAGAAGAGTTTATGTCTCACCCAGACAACGTGAATGCTCCTGGCTGGGTCACTCATTCCTCCGCAGCGATGCAGGAGTCAGACTCCTTCCTCGGCTGACTCCTGAGTGTCTTTATGCTCACCCACATCGAGAAGGTGCTCTAGGTTATCCTTGGAAATGATGTGAAGCGCTTTGCCCACCGACATTAGCCAACATTCAGTCACCCGGTTGTACCAAAACTCGATGCACAGCCAGTTAGAGTCTGTCACGGTATATATTGTGTCGCAGGTTTTCAGAATGCTCTTGTGAACTTCACATAGCACAATATTGTGACTCGCATCAGAGCACCGTGACTACGAGCAAGCGCTCCAAAGTCAAAGTCGCCTGGATTCATTTCCTGGTTTCACCGTTTAGAGCCACCTAGGATATATGAACATGTCTTCCTCTATCTCATCTGTACAATGGTAATAATAACAGAATCTAACCTGGAGGTTAGCAGGAATTTTATCAGTGTTAATTTATAAAAATTAAGTGTTAATAAATATTAAACAGTATATATTGAAGAGTTAATAAATTTGCATCTAAAGTGTTTTAATAGCATCTGGGATATTGTAAGTAGTGAGTAAGGTTTAGCCATTAGGAATATGTCAGGGCTGCGTGACCCCCAAGAGACACCAGCAGTGGCTGGAGAAGAAACCATCAGTCTGTCCCTTAAGCCATAAAAATAATGGCAGAAACTCTCTTTGCTACTTGTTTTCACCCAGGAAAAGGGAAAGAGGCAGGATTCCTAGTAAGTACTAACTTGTAATTTATATTTTAGAATGGAAAAATGCGTAAGCTCTGGAAACAATCAGATGGTGTTATGGTCGAGTTAAATCCTAGAAGGTTTAGACAGGACGTTACTGTAAACATCTCACACCGCAGTAGGTAAACAGCACCTTGAACAAAATGTGCTTATCACCTCAAGATTCCTTTCTTCTCCGGGACCAAAAATTTTAGTAGGTCACAACTGAAAGATCTGAGTCAACTAATTTCACTTGCGCTAGGACTTGACTGTAGTTTACGTATTTTAGCACAAATGTGAATGCTTCCTGTGGATTTTCTTTTTTATTTTTGGAAGGTCCAATTTCTTCTCCACCTTTTATTTGCTCTTTCTGCACCTCTGCTTATTTTTCTGTTGTGTCACACAAGCATTGCACAAAAAGTTACTTTTCCTTAGTTGAATGTATTTATTTATCTATTTATTTATTGTATTTCAACAAAAACCAGTTGAGTATGTCTGTGCAGTTCTATTTCTGAGTTTCACGTTTTGATCTGTTGATCTCATGTGATTCTCCATGTTAATATCACATGGTCTTGATTACCATAACTAAATAGTAAGCCTGGAAATCAGGTAGCCTAATTCCTCTCACTTTAAAAAATAATTTTGGCCATTTTAGATCCTTTAACATTCTATGTACATTTGCTGTCACCTGAGCGTACCCCTTATTGTTGTAGCTTAATTGCCATGGTAGCCACGTTAAGAAGTGCAACCTCCCAGAGTTGTGTAGGGTGTGTCCCTCCTCAATCATGCACACATCATGTCATTATGTGGGTGGGAGTTCTCGCAACAGAATCTGCTTGGCTTCGTTGCCATCTGTGCTGTGTGCTGGGCTGTCCTACTGTGTATGACAGTACTGAAGTCCTTGTCAGGTGCAGCCACCAGGCTTTCCAACTTCCTGGCCTTCTGAACTGAAAACCAAACGAAACTTCTGTTGTTTATTGTTTATAAATCACCCAGTCTTGGTATTTTTGTTACAGTAGCAGAAAACAAACTGAGGTGACATTTTAGAATCACCTTGATAGCCATCCCCCTCCACAAAAGTCTTGCTGGCATTTTTATAGTAATTGCATTAAAACATAGTACGTAACTCCATTTATTTAAATAATCTCTTGTTTCTTTCACCACTGTTTTCTTAGTTTCTACCTCCTGTATACTTTTTCTTAGATTTGCTAGTCAATATCTTATTTGGGGGCAATTATGAATGATATCATATTTTAATTTTGTGAATATATGTTCATAGTTAGTACACAGAAAAGAGAATCAATTTCATGTTCATCAAATGTCCAGAGACCTTATTAAACTCACTATCAGTTCTATGAGTTTTATATAAATTCTTTTCCTCATCAATCAATACAATTTTGTAATTTGCTCCTTTAATCTGGTGAGTAGAGTGGATTATATTGATTGCTTTTTTAAAAATTTGAAGCCTCCATGAATAAACTCCACCAGGTCATCATGAATAATTTTTTGAATATATTGCTGAATTTTATTTTCTATGATTTTATTAAGGTTTTGAAAAATCAATAGTCAGAGAGGTACAGAGTCACTGGTAATGGTAGTTTTGGGTGTTCTCTTTGTTTAGCTTGACTGTCAGAATCATAGTTTACAAAATGAACCAGTAAGTAAATGTTTTGTTTTATGTTCTAGAGGAAACCATTCTCAATTGCTATTAATACCTTGAGACCATTATGCTTATTCAAATGAACCACACACAGAAAGCTGAATATCATCTGGTTTCTCTAACATGGGAAACTCAATGTATAAATAAGTAAAAGAATAAAATAAAGGAGTGATGATAGGAAATGGGCCATAGATTTTGCAAACAAGGAAAGGGCTGTGGGGTCAAGAAGGTGGGAAAGGGGGAAGTGGAAAGGAAAGTCAGAATGAGGAAGCTGTGTTAAGGATGTGAACCAATTCCCCAAGTCGAGCATAATTATCATGTGTTGCAAACACATACTAATAAAGAAAATTAATTTGGGAAAATCTCAAATAAATATGGTACAACTCTCCACAGACTATCTGAACCTGGAGCATCCATTTTTCAAGATTTTTGAATTACAAATTCAATATTATTAACAGATACATCTTTCCATATTACCTACTTAATAATATCAAATGAGTTGCAGCAGTCTGTGTTTTTTGAGGAATTATCCAACTTACCTGCGTGAAGTCATCCATAGTGTTCCATATTACCTTTGTGAAACAGATGGAGTCTGCACCCATGCCCGTGTTTCTTTCCCACTGTTGCTAATTTGTGTCTTTCTTCTTTTTATTTCAATAGTCCTTCTAGAAGCGTGTGAAGTTCACTGTTTTACCTCATAAAATACTACTTTGTTTTATTATTGTTTTTTCCATTGTTTTCCTGTCATTAGTTTCACTGATTTCTGTCCTTACCACATCCTTTGTGGTTACCTTGAAATTATTTTGCCCTTGTTTTCTTTAGGCTCTGGAATTGAGAGTTTATATCTTGATTTGATGTTTGTCTTTTCTAGGTTATGCATTTACTGCTGTCCTACAGTGTGTCCCACACATCTGGGGTGTCATATTTTCACTTTCATTCAATGCAGTTTTTAAAACCTTTGTCAGAAAACACTGAAACGTCTGTCCTTTCAATGTTGACATCTACTGACTGACTCTGCATTCAGATTAGGCTCTTCCTTGCTTTCTGTATCAATGACTTTTAATTAAAACCTGAACCTTTCTTTAATTTTATATTTTGAGACTGAAATTTTCTACTTTACATGTCTTTTTCTCTTTGGCAATGCCCTGGCAGAAAAATGGGAGCGTGACCTTACTCCAGTCAGAGCAGGCAGAAGGCCAGACTCTGCTCAGCCTCCATGGACGGCCTTATGGCAACAGCCTCATGACCATTGATTGGCAGTGATGTTTTGGTCCTCTGCTTTGATCCCATGTGAGATGGGGACAGATTCTTCATGACTGGCAGGTTGAGCAAGAGTCCAGGTTTCTCAAGTAATTTCTATTGACTCGTGGCTGTGGTGTTCATCACCAGCTGATGAGATGAAATTGATGCCCCATTTTGCCTTTTATGGTACCTCTGAGGCTATGGAGTTGGGGTCCCATGTTCAAACATTACAAGTGTGAAATCTATGCTCTCTTTTAGGCCTTTGTTGATAAGAGAGGGTGAGACCATCGGGTTTTTTGTGTGTTGTTCAGTTCTAATAATAAGGTGGTTATTGCTTATAACGTTTTTCAGATTTATTAGGCTATTCCTTTTCTTGTCTTTGTTTAGAAATAGAACTTGCATTGGGGATTTATTTTTTTAAAAACCATGCATATCGACATTTCCAAGTGGTTAACTTAGGTTCCAAGTCTGGGGAAACACAGTAAGTACACACATGACCATTGAGTCACTCCTGGTGCCCTAAGGTCTCAAGTCCATCTGCCCTTCATCATCCAACTTGCAAAGTTTTCTCATTTTGCTTTATTTGAATATTCAAGGGTTTTATTTAAATACTTGGGAGAAATAGGGAAAAATACACCTATCCCATTTTCTCAAAAGCAAAAACACTGCATCTGCTTTCCTCACAAAGACATGTGTAGCCATTATTGTATTGGAGCAATATTGTTATTTTCTCATTTTTACACTTTACTAAATCCCTATAAGTTTGTCCTGACTTAGAAATGGTATGCTATTAGGTCCAAGTGTCAATGGGAAAATTTAAAACAAAGACCTTAATAAAAGCTTGGCTTGGTCAACATGGGAGATTTCTTATGTGATCCTTTCTAGGATGATAATAATATAAGTTAAACAACTACTGGAATGTAACATTTGTTTTGAATTACAAGTGGAATATTATTATAAGGATACCTGGTATTTGTTTTAATGAAGCATAGTAAGATATACAAACATGCAAAAGGAAAATGAAAGAAAGCCGCTCTAAAGGAAGAAGCAGACCACAGGTTCCCTAGAAGCCAGGGACAGGAGGTGGCAGGAAAGGCCAGCTTAGGACTTGCTGTTTTGAATAACATTAGTTCACCAGGGAACAGGGGCTGTCAGAAATCTCTGGTACTTGATCCTGAGGTGATAAGAGTTGGAGATAGTGCCTTAGATTGTGAAATCTAGATAAAGTAGGTGTTTGGGGATTGGGTTCTGAAGTGGGGTTTGCGTATATGCAGTGTGAGCAAAATATATAGCGTGTGTTTAAATTTCAAAAAAATGATCACAGTGGAGTACCCATTGCCATGAATCCCTCCTCAAGACACTCCCCTATGCTTCAAGCACACATAGTTCATTGTCCACGCCACTTTCTGAAGCAGTTCTGGAAGTTTCCATTCATGAATATCTTTATGAGATGTGATAAACATACGATGGATGCCTCTGCTCAGTGCCACCTGGGGGAAAGGCAGGCTCACAAAATCATTACAGTGTCCCTCAGGCCCCTTATTCACTGCATCCAGCACCATATGACTCCTGGCTTTTCCTCCAAATCGAATGACAGCAAGAGGAATGATTTGAATGGACATTGCGGCGGCCCTGACAGTGCAACTAAAGACACCCAGGATAGAGGACTTCCAGAATGTCTCCCAGGAAGTGGTGAGAATCCTGGGATGAGTGTGTCTGAGATAAGGGGCATATTTTGAGGGAAATTCATAGCAGTGTGTTTTTTTATCACAATCAACTTTGAATAAATTTAAGCATTCACTGTATATTTTGATCAGACTTCATATTACACCTTCAGTGAACTCTAATATGAACCAGAGGAACAATAAAACAAATATAAAATTTAATAACAACATTAAAGGAGCATCTGTAAACATTGAAATGCAGAATTAAATCAATAAAACTACTTGAAGCAGTTCAAAAAAGAAGGTCAAGATCACCTTTTAAAAAAAAGATTCATAGTGTAAAACATGGAATGATAATCTGGATTTTTGTTGGATAAAAGAGAATACTAATGTTTTTTGCATATAATTCGTTTTATTTGGCACAGTAATCATTAAAGAAAATAGGTTCACTTATTCAATACGATGGTAACCATCAACAGAATAATAAGACAAATACTGTCAAAATAATAAAAGTTAAGTATCTTCTTTCAGTAATCCATGGGCAAATTGATCATAGACAAGATTACAGAGAAAACCTTGATAATTAAAAAAATGAAAATTATAGAAGTCCAATGTGGTGGCTCATCTAAATAATCCCAGCTCTCCAGAAAACTTGGACAAGAGGATCCCAAATTTAAGCCCAATCTGGGCAAGTTAGTGAGTTGGTGAGACTAAAGTAAAAAGGGCTTGGAAATGTAGCTCAGTGTGAAGGTGCGGAGTTCAATCCCCAGTACTGAAACAAATGCACAGCTATGCACACATAGGCCTGCACGCATGCACACACACACACACACACACACACACACACACACACACACACACACACAAAGGTGCTGTGAATGAATACAATTTAAAATTAATAACAGATAAGCCAAAAACAAATATTCAAAAAGTTGGATATATGAAATAACATCAATGTTATGGAATTCAAAACTATCAAAAGGACAGTTATAAAACATTTTTAAAGCAAACATAAATATGCCATTCTTTGGCTGTACGCGTAGGTTTGAAGATCTTATAATAAAAGCTTTTGAAAACCACAGCGTGAGAACTTCCCAAGTTTGAGAGCTCAGCGTTTGTGTAGGGAGGCTTCCCTAGATGACTTCTGTATTTCTCTTGATGAGAACAACTCCCATGGTGAATATTAACTGGGAGAACTGTGTACTTTGAAATACTTTAGAGCCTCGCTCCTGGCAGCACCTTGGAGACTTACTTTTAAACTAATTTATGCTCACAAAGTCTGTGCCTCAAGAGCGTGTGGCCGTTCGAACCACTTATACATTTCAATACAATCCCCAGAATAGGGGTTATTCATGCCGTCAATCTGAAGCCAGGTGGTGTAATCCTCTCACATGATGGTGTACTTTTCTGAGTCAGACGTCAACATTAAAAGAAAGACTCACATCGTTAAGCTAGGTTCTGTCTGAATCATCATGCAACGGCTCATTGCAAACCACCTTTCGCACGTTGTTGTCAGGGGTAAAAGGGACCAAAAGTGTCACAGTGCTACTTTTAGGTAGAATTAAAATTTTAAATCTTTACGGCCATCCTGCTCAGAAGAAATTTACCCCTGAGTGGGAATTTGAGATTGAAAAGCTAAAAGGTTAGGGCAGTTTGGTTTTTTTCTTAATTTAAGGTGTAAAAGTAAAGTTGTGCAACAGATAAACGTCGGGGTGAGTGCTCTCTCACTTCCGGAGGGGAAGGGAATCGTTAACATTAATGATCCAGGTCAATAATACTTCCAGTGGGACTGTTGGAACTTTATCTTTCCCTTGACTTGTCCGTTAGTGTCTGTTTCTCTGTCTTGAGTAGAGCAAGGGCAACTACTTCATCTTCTTTTCAGCGGTCTGATTTTCCTTTCCTCCCTACTTTTACCAAATCATCTTATTACACAGTTTAAAAGCTAACGGTTTTTAAGTGTCTTCATAGACAGAGATTAGGAATATCTTTCGAAAGTCCAGAAGCTATTGACCTGTTGACCAAGTTAAAGAGTGAGTTAATTTAAATTCTGCAACAAAAATTATACTCAAAGGGTGTATGATTCCAAAAGTTTATTTAGAAGGGTGATTCAGCAAGTATTTGTCATTGCTTTCACAAATAACATGATAAAAATTAACCATGGACGTGTCAACATTCTCACATTGGTTCCTTGGCTGCATGTCACTCATCAGGTTTCTAGACACACATCTAAGGTTAGTGGTTGAGAGCACAGACCTGAGAAATTGCTAGAAATGTCTTCCCTCTGGTGATGTTTAATGAACTCTGGAATATCACTGTCTCTAGGAAGGAATCTTTTTATCGTAATCATTAAAGTAATTTGAGACTAAATATTGGCTGTTTCTACCGGGTTCACCTACCAAAATTAAGTAAGAGAAAACAGGATGAAACTTGTAAAATACCCTTTATCAAACTTTCCATACTGGAAAAGAAGAAAAATATACTTTGCAATAGATGACATTAAACTTTTTCATCATTTAAGCATGTATCTGTATATTTTTCTCATGACTGTATTAGAGTTATGGGTTTCTAGAGTATGCTATGGTGCATATGATTTATCCCCACTCTACCAAAACTTATGTTAAAATTGATTTCCATTGTAACATTATTGAGAAGTAATGGGCTGTTTGAAGGGTGATTGAGTCTTCTGAGAAAGAGTTAGGTCTTCCTGGACTAGATTAGTTATTATCTTATTAGTTATTAGTTATTATGAAAGCACATTGTGAAAAAGAAAGCTCGCCATCTTTTCTCAGTCCTTCAAACATGCCCTTCTTTTCTACGTATGGCCATGAGTTTACACAGCACGAGGACAGCCACAGAGGCGGCTGTTCAATCTTAAATTTACAAGCCTCTATAACTAAGAATAAAAATGACTCACTTTTCATTATAACTTACCCAGTGTAAAGTATTTTGTCATAGCAACACAAAACAGATTAAGACAAAAAGCTACTTTGATCATGTCACGTGAAGAGTACGTGCTTCTAGCACAGAAAGTCACTGTTGAAGTTGGACTTGATCAGCAGGCTGTGGTTGTGTTTAACAGGTATCTTTATCTGCTACCTTTATTATCCTGCCTGCACTTTCTATTAATTTTTAAGATTACAGTTAAGCGTACACATTAATGTCTAGGTCAAGAGTAGATTACATCTACACCAGCGTATCCGTAAGATAGTACAATTGAAAACATTCTGTTGCCTAGTGATGTCATAGCTTCAATAACGTCACAGGGCAGTACCAAAACTTTGGGGATGCTGGGAAACACACCTACTGGACTGCCAATTGTACAAAAAGAGGGCACGTAAAACCGTGTGGGGTACACATTGCTAGTTTGCATGTTTACTAGACGGTGGTCTTTATGCTTCTCTTTACCTGTAGCTCCTTCTACCTATGAAAAATAAGTTAACTAGAAGACATCCTCAGGTGGGTTTTTCAAGAGACATTTTGAAAGAAGGCCTTGCTGTCACAGGGGACAACAGTCCCATCCATATGGGTCCCTGACCCTGAAGACCCCCCAGAGAGAAAAGTTGTGCAGGTGGGAGAGCATGGTGTTGGTATTGCTTGTCTCTTATC
>PVKB01004521.1:0-42412 GCA_004027205.1 Ctenodactylus gundi
ACCTCAACTCTCTGTGGCATGGCCCCTCAACAGCTTCCCTGCAGCGGGAATGCAGCTGCCCCTGCCGGTCAGGATTCCCTGCTGGAGGTAGGGTCTGCTCCCCTACCGAGGCCGCTCATTACCCACGGAGCTGTCCAGGGACCCGGAGGTCTCCACAGGGCTCCTGCCACATCTCGGTGTGGCTGGTGTATCAGGAATCTCCCGTCAATCTTCAGAGAAGGTCAGCTTTCTCATCTGCTCTGGCAGTCATTGGTCAACAACGCGACATTGTCAGGGCCCCGCCCAGATGCCTTCAGTCCTCAAGAGCAGCCCCAGTCCATGGACCCTACTGGAGGCAGTTTGCAAAATGTCCAGGTCTAGCTGGGCCTGCGGGTGCAGAAGTCTCATCCCAGCCTTCTGGGATGCTGAGGCGGGAAGACCACAATTCCAAGGCCCAAGCACAGCCTGGGGAGATGAGTCCTGTGTCTTAGTTACTTCTTTGTTGCTGGTACAGAGTACCCAACATCCACAAGCGAAGAGAGGAAGGGTTTGTTTTAGCTCACAGTTTCAGGAGGTCTCAGTCCATTCACTGATGGCCAGCCATGGTGAAAGGGCTGTCAGAGGCCTAGCCAGGGAGAAGCTGTTCACAGCCTCACAGACGAGAAGCAGAGCCAGCCAGGAAAGGCCCCAGCTGGTGTGGGCCCTTCCGAGTCATGTCTCCATGTGCCCTCCGCTACTGGGTCAAGCCCCACCTGCTAACAGCAGAGGACACTGATGGATTAAGCCCCAAGGGCCAATCTCCCTCCAAACACAGTCCAATCCATAACACCCTGCAACCAGGTGTAATACACACACACACACACACACACACACACACACACACACACACTCACGCACACACATACAGAGTTCAGGCCTTATTCCTGAGATTTGTTGCATTGTTACAAAACTTATTAGAGAGATAAATTTGCAAATCAACAACGATCTTTTATTACCCTACTGGCCTTGTGTCAACAACTTTGCGAACAATCTTAAAGAAGCCATGACCCGAAAACAGATGATATAGATGTGAACATGGAGACTAATCTGTGTGTACATGTCTGTAAGGAGAGAAATAGTATGGGAAAAACATACTACTTTTTTTTATTAAAGAATTTTTAATGGGAAAAGGTGAGAAATACTCCCAAGCCAAAAATGGAAGAAATAAGCCATCCTGTGCAGAGCAGGTGTTATTACCCCCCCGAACTCCCCTGCACCCCCCCCCCCCCGTGTGTTCTATATGTATGTATTTGCACAAGAGCAAGATTTGGCGCTCTGCGTTTAACCTGCCTGTCCCTTTACTACGGCTGTGAAACACACTGTCCCGCTTTTCTGTGCCTCTCGTTGCTCTGACTGCCCTTTGCTGGAACTTTTCCATTTTTCCTGATCTGGAGATATTCTATAATGTGAACATATCATACTTTTTAAAGATGTATGGCTCTTTTTTCTTTCTTTTTCTTTTCACACACACGCGTGTCTTGGGGAACCAACGACCGTCTGTGCTAACTTTGGCCTCTTGTTTCTTCCCTCTCAGCCGTGTCCTCTGCCTTCTCTCCCACCCACTCTCAGAGCTTCATCCCTTTCCTAGCAGTTCACGGCCTCCCTTCTGACCTTGTCTCTCACACTGGGGACTTTTTATGCAATTTTTTTGTGTGTGAATTTCCTAAGAGGACGTCCGTCAGCAGTCACTCTTATGTGTGGTCCACGTCACTTAGCATTATTGACTCAAGGTGGCTCCATTTTATCTCAAATACTGTCTTTTCTTATGGCTGCATGGTATTCCATTGTGTAAGGATGCCGCATCTTCTTTCCCCATTTCTCTACTGATGGGAAAGCAGGTTATTTTCAGGATTTGGGTATTGGGAATTGTGCTGCTATAAACATGGATATGCTGGTGTTCTTTTGGTATGATGGCTTCATTTCTTTTGGGAACATGCCCAGTAGATGAGTGGCTGGATCCATGGGATTTCTATTTTCAGCTTTCTAAGGAATCTCCAGACTGCTCACCTTAACGATTGAACCAGATCGCATTCCCACCAACAGTGTAGAAGTGTTCCTTTTTTTCCACAGTCTCACCAATGACTGCTGATCAAGTTCATAATGTAGGCCATTCTCACTGGGATGAGGTGAAATCTCAGTGCTGTTTTTTTTTTTTTTTTTGCATTGTCTGATAGCCAGTGATGAAGAACACGTTTTCATGTGCTTGTTGACAATTGTACTTCCTTTTCTGAGAAGTTTCTTTTCAGCTGGTCATTTCTTGATGGAGTCATTTATGTTAGGTGGTTGTATTTTTTGAGATCTTTGTGTATTCTAGATAATAATCCTCTGATAAAGTATCACTGGTAAAGACTTTCGCCTCAACTGTGGGTTGTCTCTTCACTTGACTGATTGTTCCCTTTGCTGTGCAAAAGTTTTTTAATTTAATAGAGTCCCATCTGTTGATTCTTGCTCTTATTTCTTGTGCAGTTGGTGATCTGTTCAGAAAATCCTTTCCTGTCCCTATGTCTCCTAGGGTTTTACCTATTTTGTCTTCCAGTAGATTCAGTGTTTCTGTTATGATATCCAATTCTCTGATCCATATTGATCTGATTTTAGTGTGCGGTGACAGATACGGATCTAATTTCATTCTCATGCATTTGGGGATCCAGTTATCCCAGCACCATTTGTTGAAGATGAGGTCTTTTCTCCAGTGGATTGTTTTGGCCCCTTTGTCAAAAACCAGGTGACGAGGGTCTTTGGATATTCTCAGTATCCTCCATACTGTTCCAAAGATCCTCCTGTCTCCTCTTCTACCAATATCATGCAGATTTAATCACTGTTGCTTTGTAGTATATTTTGAATTCTGGGATTGTGATTCCTCTGGCTTTGCCCTTGTTACTTTAGAAATTCTGGATCTTTTTGGTCCTATATAGATTTTATAGTTTTTATTTCTAGTTCTGTGAAGAATGTTGTTGGTATATTGATTGGTATTGCATTGAATCTGTGTAGTAGCTGTGGATATATGGCCATTTTGATACCAGTAATTCTTCCTGTCCAGGAACTTGGTATATCTTTCCATTTTTTAATGTCCTCTGCAATCTTTCTTGAGGGTTCTGTAGTTTTCTCTGTTTAGGTCTTTCACTTCTTCGGTAAGGTATATTCCTATTTTATTTTTGTTGTTGTTGTTGCCAGTGTGAAGGGGTTGCTTTTCTGATTTTCTTCTCATTGAATTCATTCTTGTTGCATAGGGATGATATTGATCTATCAGCATTGATTTTATAACCTGCTACATTGCTGAATTTAGTTATTAGTTCTGAAAGTCCTTGGGTGCAATTTTTTGGGATGTTTAAGGAGGTTATCAACTCATCTGCAAACAAGAATATCTAAATGTCTGACCTTTTGATTCACATTCCTTTTATTTCTTTCTCTTGCCTGATGGCTCCTACCAGAGTTTCTAGCTCTATGTTTAATAGTAGGTGTGACAGGGGGCATCACTGTCTTTTTCCTAAATTTAGTGTGAATGCTTTCCATCTTTATCCCCTTAAAAAGACATCAGCAGAAGAGCTGTTGTAAATACCTTGAATCAGGTTAAGGTAGTGTTCTTCTATTCTTATTTCCTCAAAGTATGTGTCATAAATGGACATTGGATCACATGGCAAATTATATGTACTTTCCTGGGAAATTCAGGACATCTTAAACCATGAAATAGCAGTTTGACTTTACATGTAGAACACAGGTGGGTTTGAGGCCCACCTAATTAAAACATGTTTTACTCTCTTCTCTGGCCAAAGGAGAAACATTGGCCCAGGAGGCCTTGTGCACCACAGGACACTGAGACTTGCCAGGCCCCACCCACGGAGAGCCAGTAGGACCCTGTCTCATTACTGTGATTGTTAGAAATGTCCCTGTAGATTTCCAAAATGTCCCCCAGGATTATCAGTCATTTGATCACATTCCCCCATTGCAAAGGTGGATAAACTGAGGTTCCCAGAGAAAAAAGTGTAGCTTGGTCAAGAGAATCCAAGATGAAAACTAGAGTCTTACATTATCGGGGAGGGGATCAGAATGTTCTACTGAAATGTGACATGGATTAGATCTGGCATGTCCCCCAATATCCTTGTGTATCTGGATGTGTGGATTATGGATGGATTTCACATGCTGACAGGAGGCAGGGCCGGATTTGGAGTGGCAGGTTACTGAGGGTGGCCATCCAACTAGGATAATGCCTGGAAGGATATGATCTTGCTCTGGTTTCCCCCAAAAGGATCCTTCCTGCTTCCTGTCGCAGTGCCGCAAACAGCTTTTCTCCATCTTGGCCTCCACTCGACCCTTCTGCCTTTACTGGCCAGCCACGAGTGGACTGAGACCTCCTGGAACTGTGAGCTACTTTCTCCTAAGACATGCTGTCAATACCCCAGCCCCCCGGGGGTTGAACACCCAGCTGTGACAATGTGCCAGATCTGCCTGCGGTTTACCTATTGTCTCCCCCTCTGGACCAGCTTGGTCTTCACATTTCAAGTCCTTTCTGATCATGGAGTAAATTTTGCTGTCCTGAAGCTCTGCTTTGGACACAAACAAGTCCCTCCTTGGGGAAAAGTGTAACTTGGCTGCCTTTGTGTATGTTTCACCTGGAAGGCCTCAGTAACAGAGCCATCGATGCCCAGGCCCAGAGGGCGGGTGGGCTGGAGCAGGTGCTGGTCCCTGGGGAGAATCTGGACCTCGTTGTACTTCATGCAATGAATGTTGTTTAATTAATGTATTAATGTACTAATGTTGTTTTTTCTAGTTGTATGAAAAATGTATTTGGTATTTGATCGGTATTGCATTGATTCTGTATATCAGCTTTGGGTGTATAAACATTTTGATAATATGAGTTCTTCTTATCCAAGAACATGGAATGTCTTTCCATTTTCTAAAGTCCTCTTCAAAATCTTTCTTTAGGGCTTTGTAGTTTTCTTTGTATAGGTCTTTGGTGAAGTTTATTCCTGAGTATTTTATTTTTTGTTATTGCTATTTTGAAAAGGGGGTTGTTTTCTTGATTTCTTTCACTCTGGATTCATTATTGGTGTACAGGAGTGCTATTGATTTGTGAGTATTGGTTTTGCAACCTGTTACTTTGCTGAATTTATTAGTTCAACGACTTTTCAGGTGGATCCATTCGATATATGTCTTTCTGACCTTCTTTCTTTGACTCACCTCACAGTGCATGGGGGTCTCAAGTTGCATCCATTTACCTACAAAAGCCTTCAACTCATCTGTCTTTATAGATGAATAGTGCTCCATTGTATATAAATAACATAATTTATTTATTTATTTGTCTGTTGATGGATGTTTGATGTCTTCCACATTTTACTTGTTGTTAGTTGTGGTGTTATGAATGTGGGTATACATGTATCTTTTTATATGATTTTTTAACTCTTTTAGAAAAATTCCTAGAAGAGGTATCAGTTGATTGAAGAAGATATTTGCTACCATTCTTTTGAGAAACTTCCATACTGTTTCCTATAGCGGTTGTACCAGTTTATATTTTCACCAGCAGTGCCAAGGGTTCCTTTCTCCTCACTGCCTCATCCACACTGATTGCTTTTCATGTTCTTGACATATGCCATTCTCTCGGGAGTTAGATGGTATCTTAATGATGTTTTCATTTCTCTAATGGCTAAGGATGCTGAACACCTTGTCATGTGTTTATTGACCATTTGAACTTCTTCATCTGAGAACTACCTATTCATTTTTGTTGCCCATTTTTAATCAGATATTTGATTTTCAGGGGCTTATTTTTCTTCAGTTCCTTTTATATTCTATTTATAAGCCTGATATCTGAGGTATAGGTGGTGAATATTTTTTCCCATTCTGTCAGTAATAATTCTGTTGATAATTTCTTCTGCCATGCAGAATCTTTTTAATTTAAAATAGTCGCATTTCATTCTGGATACTATTTCTTTTGCTCTTGGCATCTTCTTAAGAAACACCTTGCCTACACTATATTATAGATTTTTGCCTAATTGTGTTCCAGAATGTTCAGTGTTTCAGTTTTAATATGTATGTCTTTGATCCACTTTGATTTAATTTTGGTGCATGGTGTCGTCTGTGTCTAGATTCATTCTTCTGCATGTGAATGTTCATTTGTTGAAGAGACTATCCTTTTTCCCATGTATGCTTTTGGCTCCATTATTAGAGATCAGGTGGCTGGAGATATTTGAGTTTGTTTCCCCATCCTTAGTTTTGTTCTACTGCTCTGTCTGTTTTTGTGTCAGTGCCATATAGTTTTTAAAACCATTGCTTTGTAGTATAACTTGATATCTGGAATAGTACTACCTCCTGCCTTTGTCTTATTACTCATGGTTGCTTTGGCCATTTTAGGTCTCCTTTGGTTCCATAGGAATTGGAGGATTGTGTTTTCAAGTTCTGGAAAACTTGTTGGTATTTTGATAAGAACTGCATTAAATCTGTTAGGGCGGTATAGTCATTTTGACTACATAATAATTCTCCCTACCCAAGAACAGGAGATTTTTTCCATCTTGTGTTGTCTTCTTCAACTTCTCTCTTCAGTGTAATAGTTTAATAAGTAATAAGTAATAGTTTAATAAGTAATAAGTCCTTCACTCTTTTGGCTAAGTTTACTTCTAGGTCATTTAATTTTTTTACTAGGAGATTGAGAATGGAATTATTCTTCTGAGGTCTTTCTCAGTAAGTCAATGTACAGGAATATGCTATTGATTTTGTACCTGCAATTTGGCAAATTTGTTTATTTCCAAGAGTTTCAGAGAGGACTTATTGGGGTCTTTTTTGGGTAAATAAGCATATCATCTGCAAATAACAACAGTGTGACTCCTTTCTTTCCGATGATTACTCCTTCCATTTCACTTTCTTGCCTGATTGTTATGAAGAGGTTTTCAAAGACTGTGTTGAATAGGAGTAGTGAAAGTGGACAACCTGTGCTCCTGATTTAAGGAGGAATGTTTTCAATTTCTCTTCATTACTTAGATATTTTTTGTAGGTTTGGCATATATGGCTTCTATCAGTTTGAGGTAAGGCCCCTCTAAACCTATTGTCCTCAGGGTTTTTGTCATGAACAGATGTTAGATTTTATCAAGGCCCTTTTCTGCATCAATTCAGATGACTATGTGCTTTTTGTTCTTGTTTTTGTTGATGTGGTATTTTACATTGATTGATTTTTGCACTTGTACATATCAATAAAAGGGAAAAACAATATCAAATGTCTTATAAAATCTGAATATTTCCCTATAGTTATTTTTAATAGTATATAAATTTGTAAAACATAAGAATTATATTCAACATAGGGAGTTGATATAAAATCTTTAAAAACATGTATGCATGCAGTTAGGATGAATACGTTGGTAAAATGACAAACCAAACCTGGCAAAATGTTAGTAATTGATGAATTGTGAGTAAATAATTTATGAAAGTTAGAAAAATTCTGAAATAACGAGGCATGGCACTCTGTTACTTTAATGGTAGTATACTTACGTGATATAGATTTTAGTTCATTTAATGTAGCAATTTGATATAGACTTAAGCTCATTTAATGTAGCAATTCACTCATTTGGTCTTGAATGTAAGTTTATTTTGAGAAAACTGATTGATGCAATGACAACCTGAATGTCTTTTGAATGTTAAATGTTTACCTTTCTGTACTCAGCTAAGGAATTCGAATTTTAACTTCCTCTCTTTCTTTGTCACATGTTTTAGCCTTATGAATTTCATTGTTAGAGTTCTCTTCTTATGTAGACTTTTGGGTCAAGTCATATTAAGAATCTTAACAAAGATATAGCAAAATACAGCTAAAAAAGAACTTTCGGCAAATCTCTCCAATATAGTACCCAGAGAAAAGGCATCAAGATATGGCCACTGCAGCCCATAGGTGCAGGAAACTGAACTAATAAGTGGCGATTTGAGTGGCAAAATGTGTCAGATGCAGAAGATTAAATATGCTAAATATCACATGGTTGAATCAAATGAGTATGATAGTGGGAGTTATGGGGAGATGGGAGGGGTCTGGGAGGGCCAAAAATGGGAATGGGGAGGAGGAAGGATTGTAATATTGATGTGTTATATAAGTGCACAAAATACTCCAGTTCATTGTAAATATTATGTATTGCATATATATATATATATGTATATATGCAATATATATATGCAATATATATATGCAATATATATATATATATATATATATATATATATATATGGTAGAAAAAATGAAAACCCACTTTTTATTGCCACAAAACTAGGCAGGTAGACCAATAGAACAGAATTGAGAATGCAGAGGCACCCCCAAGCACCCTTATGTATTTAATATTTGAAAAAGGGCCCAAAAACCTTCTTGAGAAAAGATAGTTTTTTTCATAAATGGTGCTGGGAAAAGTAGTTATTCACATAAAGAAGAATGAAAATAGACTCACATCTTCCACCCTTTACCAAAATTACATCAAAATGGATTTAAGACCAAGATATTAAAATGGAAACATTGAACCTGCTGGAAAATAAAATAGTTAAAACTTAGGCATGGGCAAGCACTTGCTCAGCAAAACAACTGTTGTACATGAGATAACACCAAGAGTTAACAAATCATGTTATCAAATGAAAAAACTTCTGCACAGCAAAGGAAGCAATCAACAGAGTGAAGAGAGAACTGAAGAGATGGAAAAATTTTTGCTAGTCACTTCTTGGACAGAGGACCATTATCTAGAATGTACAAAGTACTGAAAATATTAAACTCCTCAAAATAAAAAATTCAATAAAAATAGGCAAATGAAATTAATGGACAGTTCTCAGAAGAAGAATTGCAAATGGCCAATAAACAACGAAAACATTTTCAACAACTTTAACCATCATAGAAATGAAAATCAAAAGAACATCAAGGTTACATCTTATTGTGGTAATAATGGCTGGTAATAAGAATAAAAAATTCCTGCCAGCAGGAGTGGCACAGAGGTTAAAGCACTTGCCTAGCAAGCACAAGGCCCTGAGTTCAAATCCCCAGCACCACATATTCTCCATGTGGTGGTGCATGCCTGTAATCCCAGTATGGGATGCTGAGGCAGAAGCATTGCTATAAATCCAAGGCTAGCCAGCCTAGGCTAGCTACAAAGGGAGAAGTGAGACTCTGTCTCAAAAAGAAAGAAAGAAAGAAAGAAAGAAAGAAAGAAAGAAAGAAAGAAAGAGAGAGAGAGAAAACCGATGAACACTGGCTTGGTTGCAAAGAGGGAAAAAAAACCTTCCTACGTTGTTGGTGGGCATGTAAACTGGTGCAACACGCACAAAGAAGCAGTATGAAGATTTCTCAAAAAAACAGAAAGCACCTATGGAACTTAAGACGAAAGACAAAGTGAAAGAGGGGAGTAGGGTGGAGGAGGACAGAGGGAGGGGTGAGTAGGGGAGGGACAAAAGGAGAGTGGGAAAGTCCTTGTCACCTTGAGAAGATACCTATGTGCACAAAATGCTCAACTCCATTGTAAACCTTGAATTTTGCATGTATACATATCAATAAAATGTGGGGGGAAAAACAGAAAGCAGATACTCCTTTTGACAACTACACCTCTTCTGGATAGCTGTCCAAAAGAGTTAAAAATTATCATGCAATGGTTATATGTTCCTGCTTATAGCAACATGAGTCATAGTAGCTAAACCTTGGAAGCAGCCAACATGTTCATCAACTGATGAATGAATAAAGTACAAGTGGTGTATTTGCACAATGGAATACTACTCTGATTTAAAGAAAGATAAATATGAGTCATTTGTATGAAAGTGGACATGCTTTGAGACCATCATGCTTACTGAAATGAATCAGACACAGAAGGTTAAACATCATGTTTTCTGTAATGTGAGAAAATCAAACTATAAAAAAAAATAAGAGGGTGAAGGGAGAAAACAAGAAGATAGACTTTATGGAGTAGGAAGGGAGACATGGAGAGGTGAACATGTGGAAAGGGACTGACAGCGATGGAATATGTGTGCTAGTTTCTCAAGATGAATGTCATTATTATGCACCAAAATTACACACTAATAAAAATAGTTGTAACAATAAAAGATTACATGAAACAGGAGAGAAAATAACAGCTGCAGTTTAAGGTCACAGAGGGAAAGTCAGTGTGAAGCTGGTAATACCTTTGTGCTGAAGAAAGGTTAGAAGGGTTCTCTCCTCTCTGCAAAATTCAATAAAGTTGTGGATGTAGAATATTTTGTCCAGGCAACAAATAACGAAGACAAAAGACAACCCCAGAAACCACTAAAAGCCTTAGAAAAGCCATTTTTAGAAGTCTGTCTCTTGAGAACCACTCCTGATACTGGAACCTGTATTGGTTAGGGTTCAAAGAGAGGCAGAATTGGCAGAAATTATTTGTCAAGGGAATTTACTTGTTGGACTTATACATCTAAGAAAAGAGAAAGTCGGGAATGGCAGCCTACATGTGTGAGAGCTGGAGTGGCTAGTGGCTGCTCACACTAGAGACAGAAGAACAGGAGTCTGAGACTGCAGGACAGCTGGTGCAAATAGGTGTTGTTTAAAAAGTGGTGAAGACTGGAGACCCCGGAGTGAATCTGTGGTGGAGACAGGCCACATGAAGACAGGAGCAAGTCAGTGTCTGGAAGTAACACGAAGGCCAGAGCTGTCCCAGAAAAAGCTGCAAGCGTCCTTCCTGTTTCTTTTTTATTTAACTAAGGCTGCCAGTTGGGCAGCCACATTCGGGGTGGGTGATTTTCACTCATTGGCTAGCCCACAAGTCATACACACACCGCTTAGCTCTCCCCCCAGTGTTTCTAAACCTCTTCAAGCTGGCACAACCCTTCAATGGCCACAAGTATGTGTATGTGATACACAGCAACAATATTCTGCTTAAGAAATCGGTGCATGTGCGTATCGATTCTCTATCACTTTCGTTTCCCCTTGCCCTGCCTTCCCCACCCCACTTCCCTTTTGCCTCTCTTTAGATTTATCTTCTGGTTTTCTTCCATCACTGTCTTATTTTGCTCTTTTACTTCATTGTAGTTTGGTATTCTCATCTTGGAGAAATCATGTGATATTTAAACCTTTGTGTCTAATTTGTTTTACTAAGTATGTTTCTCTCAAGGTGCGTCCCTTTTTCTACAAATTTGTCTTTCTTTGTAGCAGGGTAGTACAATATTGTGTAAATACACCACATCCTCTTTACCCACTCATCTGTTGATGGATATTTCAGCTGCTTCCAAGATTTAGCTGTTATAAGTTGTGCTGCTATAAACAGGGGTATGTATGCATTATTGCCATTGTACGATGACAATTCTTTTGTGTCTATTTAAATGTGTCTTATGGCAAGAGATATGGTCTGTTTTGGAAGAAGTCTCATATGCTGCTTAGGAAAAGGCCTGTTCTGTTGATATTGAATGAAACACTACAGATATCTGTGAAGTCCATTTGTCTCATGGTGTGGTTTAGCTCTGGTATCTCTGATGATTATTTGATCTGGATTTTGTATTTGTTAGAATGGAATATTGAGGTCTCCTACTATGACTGTCTTGGGCTCTATTTGACCTTTCATGTTCAGTAGTGTTTGTTTTATGAAATTGGGAGTAGCAAGATTGAGACCATATATATTTAAAATTGTGAATTCTTCCTCTTGAAGCATTCCCTTTACCTGTATTTAGTGTTCATATTGGTGTCTCCTGATCTGTTTTGGTTTGAAATACGCTGAGTCTGAGTGTAGTATAGCTACTTCAGCTTGTTTTCACACTTCAGTTGAGTGGAATATTAATTTACATCCTTTTACTTTCAGTTGTACACTTCTTTGTGGGTGAATTTATTTTATTTTTATGATATAATCTGCCAGTCTGTGTCTTTTGATTGATGAGTGAAGATGATTAGCATTGAGAATTATTTTTGTAGTATATTTGCTGAATATTGTCATTGTTATTTTTTCCATTGTTAATTATTTGGGTTCCTTTTTACTACATGTGCTCTTTTGATGTTTTCCTTCCTCAGAGTTCTTTGCTGCTTCTGTTTTTTCTGTGTCTGAGCAAAATTCCCTCAAATATTTTCTGCATTACTCATTTAGTTGTTAAGAGGATTTCTTTGTCATGAAAGATATTTAATTCTTGTTCAATTTTCAGAAGTAATATTTCCAGATATAACAACCTGGGTTGACACTGTTTTCTTTTAAATCTTGAAAGGTATTATTCCAGGCTCTCTTAGCCTTCAAGATTTGCACTAGGGAATCCAGTGCTATTGAGATGGGCTTTCTTAGTGAGAATAATGTCTGTTTTTCTCTTATTCTCTCTTTGTGTTGAATTTCTAGAATTTTGATTATGATGAGACCTGGTGAGTTTCTTTTCTTGTCAAGGTTATTTCATGTTCTATGCCTTTTGTGCCTCAATAATAATTTCTTTTTCTGATACCATTTCAGTGAATAATTCTTTATACCTTCTGTGTTGTCTTCTGGTCTTTCTCTTAAACCCACAATTCTGAGATTTTCTTTGAGTCATCCAACAGCTGTTGTATAACCCTATCATTCTGTCTTATTGTCATGAGGGTATCTCTGACTACATCATTTGTCAATCTTATCTTTTGTTCTCACAATGTTTCAGACAGCTTCTGCTTTTCCTTGAATTTTTTATATCCTGAATTTCAACTTTATTTCTTTTTAGATTTTCTACCTCTGAAATTCCACCACACATCAACTTCCTGCCACAGGCAAACTCCTCATGAATAAAAAATGCCTTTGGGCTGATGTCAGTGCCCTCCACCTCTCCCTTACCTCTGCCAGAAACCAAAGACCCACAGCAGACATGCCCTTTCTCCTTTGCTCCCATGAGGAACCTGTCACCAACTCCATCAGTTTGTTCTGCCAGTATCATTAGCAACTGTCCATCCTTACCACTGCCTTGTTTCAGGTTCTGAACTCCGACCTTTTGCCCCTAGCAGAATCACTAGAGAGCCTTTCCTAGGGGGCTAGTGTGAATATGCCAGGTCCCTCGCACATCATCAACGGGAAAAACTGTTTTATTAGCATAACACATTCACTCTTTGATCTTGTCTACAAAACATATGCCTGTTGTCAGCTGGCGTTCCCCTGGCAGACTCCCCATTGAACTATTAGTTCCCAGAAGGGTGTTAGAGATAGAAAGATTTGGTTATGAATCCCAGTTTTACCGACTACCAACTCTAGGATCCCAGGTGAGTCACTTAACAGTTCTGAGACTCAACTTCCCATTTATAAAATTTTGATGCTAGTTTTTAGCTTCAATATCTACCAAAATGTTAATGCTATCTCTTTCTGGGAAATAGAATCAAGGAAAACATGAGAAAGTCACATGTTATATGACTTTAAATTACTGATGCCTTGAGTCCAGTTATGTTTTACTTTTGCAAATAAGTGTTCCAGATGTTAAAAAAAAAAAAAACAAGCTTTGTTAACACGGCATAGAATTGTCAGTAGCACAGACTCTGAGCAAGAATGTCTGATACAAATCCATCTCACATGTTTTTTTTCTTTCACATATTTTTTAAAATTTAAATTCCACCTTTATTTTATATCCCAGTCTCGACCTACCTTACCTATTAATTTGCGGTGTTACTGTGGGCAAGTTATTTCGCATGTCTATGCCTCCTCTACTGATTTGTTAAATAGTGCTTACCTCATAGCATTATTGTTGTGACTGTTGAATGAGTAACAAACACGATGCATTGGGAATAGTACTCCTACACAATTGGTACCTACGAGTTTGCTGTCTTAGTAAGAAGTGGTGAAACGGAGTGGTAGCTCTCTAATGTCTGCCCTTACTGCATATTTCACAGGGTCGCTGTGAAGACCACCTGAATTCATGCTGAGTACATAGTACCTGCCAAATGAACCATTTCCTCTTCTTTCCTTTCAAGAACTTTTTCTTTGGAAAGACTTTCCCATGCAGCCACCCCCACACTTTCTATATTAGAACACTGTTCATGGTGCAGTGATACTGCTGGTTTATTTCTCTCTTTTGCACCTAGGAACTTTGATCCCTAAGGACTGTCTTAGGTTTATGCTTATATTTCTAGTGCTTGGCACACTGCCTGGAAAAATAGTAGAAGTTCAATGTATGTTTGTTTTTATTTTCATAAATAAATATGATCCCCATCTGTAAGCAGTTTATGATGTATCTCAGGTGAAAAGATAAAAAAGGTTGATCTTATAAAATGTAGACACGTGTTTTCAAGAGTATCAAGAGCATGAGTGATAATGTTGAGGTAAGCACTAAAGCTGAAGTTTTCATAAGACTTGGGACAGTTGCCTAGCCCCATTGAGATGAGGCTTCATTAGTTGTAAAAGATTCAGTAAGTAACATGGAGCTCAACGAAAGTGCTGTGGTTAAAGTGTTGGTGAGTAAGTATTACCTAGGTAGACTTTTAGTTTTAGAGATGCTCAGAGAGGGAGGAAGTACATTTAGGCCTCTGTGATACTGTATGTTTTTTGAACATATCACGTTTGAACTGAGCTCTGGGAGAGTGGGCAGAGATTAGGGAGATGGAGAGGAAGACAGACTATTTCAGGCACAAAAAATATTTTGAGAAGAAAAAGTATAAAGACAATGAAGAGATAGACAGGAAGGAATCAAATTTCTTTACTTCTTGTCCAAAAAAAAAGATTGCAAAGAAGAGGTTCATTGATTTGTGGATATCGACACTTCATGTCTTCTACCAGATTTGAAGAAAATAAGGAAAATGATGGTTGCAGGCTCTCAAAGAAACAATGGGGACAGAGGGGACTGTCCTAACCTGGAGAAGATGATCCTTAAACTCTGTTGGCAATGAAATTAATTTTTAAAAAAAACAGCACACTATTGAGTTGCAAGCAAACCAAAATCAGTGGATGCAAAAATAAGTGGATGTTAAGCTAATAATCGAATGTTCTCATTGTTTTGAAATTTAACTTTAATTTTAAACAAATTTTTAATTTCTATGTCCATAATAGTCAAAAGATATTTTTAAAAGTTCCAAACACTAGCATATAGTTTTTTGGTAGTCAGCTTTTAGGAGTTAAAAGTGACATTAAAAAAGTGACCTTGGGCTGGAGGAATGGATCCGCATTTAGAGTGCCTGCCTAGCAAATGCTTAGACAAGGGCTAAGTACCCTAAGTTCAGTTCCCTAGCACCACATTTTAATAGAGAAGTGGAAATTTTATAGAGAAATCTAGTTGAAATCCAGGATATGAAAAACTAATTTGAAAGCAGGGGAAGTCGACTTGAACATTGTGAAGGGAGAATTTCAGACCTTGAGTACCAGGCTGAGGAAACAAATGCTATAATTAGGCATGACCCCAAAATTAAAAATAAGCAAAGTAGCTGGATCCAACATTTGATGGATGATTCAAAGAGAACCAATCTCAGAACTATGGGTGTGGGAGAAAGAGCTTAAGATAGCACAGAAGGTGTAAAGAATTTATTCACTAAAACGATGCAAGAAAAAATTTCCCAATCTAGAAAAAGAAATTAATTTTCAGATACAAAAACTTTAGTACACCGAATAACTTCAACCAGCAATGAGATTCACCATGTCATATCATAATCAAAACCTCAGAAATACAACATAAAGAGAAAATACTAAAAGCAGCAAGAGAAAAATAGGCATTATTCTACCAAGGCAAACCCAATCAAATTTCTGCACATTTCTCAGTGCAAACTTTAATGGCCAAGAGAGCTGGGAGCAACATGTTTCAAGCTTTAAAAGACAGCAAGTGTCATCCCAAGCTGTTGTATCCAGCAAAATTATCACTGAAAATTGAAGAAGTCAAAAATTTTCATGACCAAAAACCCCTAAAGAAATTTGTGACCACTAGCCCAGCACTGCAGAGAATACTTAAGAGAATCTTAGAGAGACAAGCAGCACCAAAAAACTTGGAGGAAAGGAAACGTCTAAAGAGAAAGTGCAAAAAACATAGATTGGCATTTGAATCGTTTGATTGGTATACTTCTAAAACAGTACCAGGTGTTTTATAAAATCTGTGAAATTTCTCCCCATAATAACTATTTGTATTAGTATATTGGTTTGCAAAACATAATAATTATATTCAACATGGGGAATTGGTATAAAATCTTTAAAAATATGTGTGCATGAATTTATGGATGGATAGGTAAATAAAATGATAAATCAATCTTGCAAAATGGTAGTAATTAGTAAAATATGAGTAAATTATGAAAGTTAAAAATTCTGAAATAACTAAGTATGCCATTATATCTATTGTTTTAAGTGTGATATACTTATGTGATATGGATTTAAGTTCATTTAACATAGCAATTCAAAATAGATTTAAGTTCATTTATTGCAGCAATTCACTTATTTGTTCTTTGATGTAAGTTTATTCTAAGAAAACTGACTGATGTAATGACACCTGAATGTCTTTTGAAGGTACAAACATTTATCTTTCAGTACTCAGCTGAAGCATTTAAAATTTAATTTCTCTCATTTTCCTTCCTCACATTTTCTAGCCTTATGAATTACATTGTTATTTTTCTTTTCGCGGGTTGACAGGTAGGTGAGGCCATGTTAAAGAATCTCAACAAGGATATAGTAAGATATAGAAAAAAAGAGCTTTTTGCAGATATCCCAATAATGGGCTCTGACGAACTCAGAGAAGAGGGACCAAGCTATGGCCACTGCAGACCATTCTAGAGATGGGAAACTGAGCTAAAGAGTAGTGATTTGAGTAAAATGAGTGAGATGCAGAATATTAAATATCTTAAATTTCCCATGGTTTCTCTGATTTGGGAAACACAGAATACAGGCATTCTATAGAACCAAATGGGTATGGTTGTTGGAGGACCAAAAATGGGAAGAGATTGTAAAGTTGATGTGATATATGTGTGCACAAAATAGTCAAATTCATTGTAAACATTATGTATTGCTTATATATATTAATAAAAGTGGTGGGAAAAATAAAAAATATAAAGTTGATCAGTTGATCTTCCCCACAAAAATAATAATCTGCATTTCTAATTTTTCTACTTCTTTTGCCTCCTTCCCATTATTTGTCATATAGCATCTAGACTTTCACAAATGTATATTAGTTCATATTACACTCTTGTTAACATTTTAGTGTCTTGTATTGTACTGCAAGTAAAATTTAATCCTGATACAGACAAAACATCCTACATGATGTGGCCCATGTTTAGCTCTATGACTTTATCACAAATACTGTTCTTTATGTGCTAGATTCTTGCTCACTTTATTTCACAGACCAGATTTCCCTATTTTCCAGCCTCTGGACTTTCTATTTTTGCTGCTTAGAATCCTTCTCCACTTCCAATCTGGCTGCCTCCATCCTATCCTTTAGCTCTCCGACAAGTGGTTGTCAAGATTACCACTAACCTTCAGGATTCTAACAGTGACAGACACAAGTAGCACCTCTTCTTCCTATTTATGTAGCAAATTTGCAGCTTACTTTATTGACTGTATCTTGATATCCCTGGAATATAGTTCCTCACTAGCATAATGAATAGAAACTGAGCACCAAAAGGCAGGGTTTCAATGTTTACCCCTTGCAATAACTACCTATTGTCAAATTTCTTCTGACAATGAATTGGTGATGTAGTTTAGTGGTTGAGCACTCATCTAGCATGTGTGAGGCCCTGAGTTCAATCTGCAGCACCACACAAAACTAAATCCCTAACCTTTGGTTTCCTCAATTGTTATATCTATAGAACCAAATCTTTCGTGACTCTCTTAAGTATTTTTGTTATGGAAGCTGCATTTCCTAGTTCCCCACCTCTAGTTTCCCTCTGCAGGTTGCAAAATTTATTAAATGAGATAAAAATTTTTAATTATTAAAAGCGTCAACCTAAACAAATCTAGAGAAAATAGTATACTATACACCCATATATCTATTAGTAACCAATGGTCTCCTCATTGTTTTTATTTCATCCCTAACTCCACCCACACAACATTCCCTCTTTATTTATTTTGAAGCATATCTCTGATGTCATGCAATTTCATCTGTAAGATTTCAGTATTATGCAATAGAATTTTTTAAAACAAAGTTTTAATGAAAATGAATCCAATGTGCTTTTGATTTTTAATCTTATTTTATTTTTTATTTTATTTTATTTTTTGAGACAGGGTCTTGCTCTGCGGTCCAGGCTGGTCCTGAATTCACTTCAGAGCCCAGGCTGGCCTGTGGACTCACAGCAATCCTCCTGTCTCAGCCTCCCGAGTGCTGGGATTACAGGTATGCGCCACCATGCCCAGTTTATGTGGTGCTGGGGAATAGAACTCGGGTACTGAGCGCTTGGCCTAGCGTTTGCTCAAGCACTTTAACCACTGAGCCATTCCTCCAGTCCCTAATTTTATTTTAATATTTATTTATTTTGGGACAGGGTCTTACTCTGTAGTCCAGGCTGGTCCTAGACCTCGCTATGCAGGAAGGCTGGCCTTGAACTCACGAAATCACATCAATCCTTCTGCCTCAGGCTCTCAAGGACCGGGATTACAAGCCAGCGCCACACCACACTCAGTTTACTCAGTGCTAGGGTATTGCGTTGCTGGGCAAAAGCTTTAACCGCTGCCCTCTTCCTCCAGATCTGACTTTTTAAATATCATATTATTCACACGAATCTAGGGCCTTGTCCTGTCCTGCTTCTGTTACTTCCCTGTAATCATTACAAGAAAATTTCAAAACATCACTAAACCAGTTAGTGCAGCCAGGCAAAGCGCACCAAGTTCGCCCGGCCCAGCAAACAAGGAACGCTCTCCCTCACAGAGCCGTGCTGTCTAACAGCGGCCGCCTTAGGGGGCGGAGCAGCGCGGAGCCACGCCCACCGCAGGGCCTGTCTTCCTCAGCTCTTCCGCTCTTCTTCCCGGCAGCCCTAGCGCGAGTCGGGGCCTCCTCAAGATGGCGGCAGACAGCGAGGTGAGTTCTTGGCTCAGTACCTGTTCTGTCACTATGTTCGCTTCTCCACGTCATCGCTCTGGAGCTCAGTCCTTTTCCTTTCCTTCTCGCAGCCCGAGTCCGAGGTATTTGAGATTACAGACTTCACCACTGCTTCAGAATGGGAAAGGTGAGTCGTGTCCGCCACCATCCTGGGCCCTGGCGTACGTCTGCTTCCCTTGCCCAAACAAAACACAGGTGACGCCACTTGCGCTCGAAAAGTAAAACCAGTGGGCTCCGAGTCTTCGCTTTCTCCCTTTTTTAACCACCTGCAAGCCCCTTTGCGTCTCGCGTCTGTCAAGCACAGCCCGCCCTTGTTAGCCAAACCCTTGAGGCAAAGTTTTGTTTACGCTCAGATTTCTATGTACCTTTGCCCACCCGCAAAAATAATTTCCTAGGCTCTCGCTGCCGTTTCTGTTTCCACTTCCACAACTAATTTTGTTAATGTTAGCAACAAACGTCGCCTCTTTCTTCCTGTGAGTGTTGTTAAACCTTTTTTTTTTTTTTTTTTTGGAGGACGCATTTGCTAAGAGTTAGGTCATTTTCTATCTGCTGCACTCCCACAGTCTCCATCCTTTCTGTTAGAGTAACCTTCTTAAGTCAGCATATGGCTAGGGAACATTTTAATGTTACATTTCTGTGGGTAATGGGCAAACTCAGATGAACAGCTGGCTGGGTGAAACTTGATTACTGAAAATAGTTGAAAGCCAAGTTTGTAGAAGGATAGCTTAGATTGAGAAGTTTCCAGCTCTATGTCACAGAAACTCTTCAATTTTGTCGTTTGATGGCAGTATTTATATTGCAACATTTTATAAGCCTATTGGAAGAGGATATTTTGGATGTTATGTGTTAGATGGCATAGGATAATTCGAAGGTTTTTGCTGGAAGAATAGTTTGATTTGTGGTAACCCCTGCTTGTCCCAAAAAGTAGAACATAATCACATTAGTATTGAGCAAATACTGTGTGTCCACTTATAGTAAGGAAGAAAAACTTGATCCCTATGTTAAAAGACCAGATAGCTTAAAAAAAAAAAAAAGCCAGTAGATACCAGCTGTAAAAATAGTAGTTTAGGAATGATGGTGTTGTGGACTACAAAATTGCTTAAGATAATTTGTGTGGAAGATAGGAAATGAGCCACTTTGGAAGCAGGAAATGGCCCATTAAATATGAGAAGAGATGTGAGAATAAATTTTTCAGAGTTCATGAAAAATACAGAAAGTGAAGTTCTATCTGTTGATAGGAAATAAGATTAATAAGGAAGATGGGACCAGGTTTGAATACCCTCCAAATCTGAGTGCAGGAAAAGAGTAGGTGCTTTCAGTCAGTGATCCTCAAGCTTTAGCATGCTTTGAATCATGGATTGCTAGGCTTCATTCTCAGAGTTCCTGATTATGAAAGACTGAGATGAAACTCCAAAATGTGCTTTTTTGACATGGTCCTATGTGCACATTTAGAGAAATTCAGTGCTTTAGGAAGTAGTTGTTGGGGGCATAACTCAGCCTTGGCTGGATTCACCAGCACCACATAAGGGCCGGTATGATGGTATAAGTCTACAATCCTGGCACTTGAGAGACTGAGGCAGGAGGATTACCATGAGTTATAGGCCACCCAGGGCTACATAGGGGTTCAGGACTAGCCTGGTCTCTGCTTCAAAAAAAAAAAAAAAGGCAGTGAGATTAACTAGACTAATCAGACTTTAGAGTACAAGAAGCAGCTTACCTTGTCTAATTGTGAGGATGGTGATTTGGGTACTGGGGAAAAAGGAGAGAGGATTATAAGATATTTTAAAGAAAATTTAGGTAAGTTTAACAGACATCAGTAAGAAAAGTCAAATATGGGACTGCAGTTTCTGACCTGAAGGAATGGATATCAGGACCTTGTCATACTGTTAAAAGTGCAGTTTTAGATGTGTTGAATTTGAAATCAGCATCTTGAAGGTAGTTAAATATAATTTGAGGCTTGGAAGGTGGGGCTGATAAGGAAATGTCAATGTTTTTAATAAAAAGATCGCTTTCCCCTACTTAGTATTTAAAATATCCTGGAATATTAAATCCTTTTGTTCATATGGGAATAATTGTTAACATAGTTATGAGGATTACCACAAAGTAGGAAATTTGGTTTTTGTTCATTATGCTTTTCTTTTTAGAGCAAAACTTAAATTCACAATAAACTAGAAAAATGCTAAGGTCTTCAAAGTCTTTTAAACCTTGAGTTTAATTTGAGTAGAAAATTGTGCAAAATGTACCATACATATAATTTGTTGAGAGGACTAAGTTGAGGCCCATTACTTTTACCATTTGTCCTTTAAAGAAGTATTTGCTGAAGGCTCATGTGTCAGACACACTGTGGAACACTATTAAGGAATGTAGTAGTTAATAAATAGATATGGTTCCTACTTATTAAATGTACAGCTTAGTGAAAGAGATTAGTAGTATGAATCAGGTACTGTAGATGAGTCTATGGTTGCAAATAGTTGTTAAAACCTAGGATGTAAAAAACAAGTATAGCACAGGGTCCTATCTATAGGGAGTCAGAAAATTGACCCCTCAGTCAAGATCCAGAGAGCATTTGAGGAAGCAATTACTGAATTTTTCTAGTTAAATCTCAGTATTTGTAGGATAGGATCTAAATTTTTAGCCAGGGCTAGAATCCATGCAATATGATATTCCTTTCTTTTCTGTGAAAGCCATACTTTAATTTTTATTACAGCATTAATGCCTCATAATAAAAAATGCCTGTAAACCTACCAGGGTGTAACTACTGTTAATTTTTTGCCCTATTTTTTCTATTCTGTGTCATAAACTTTTAGATCAGGCCATATTAATATTTATTTCTGTAGTTTCTTTTTTTCTAACATATGAATGTTTTGTTTCCTCAAATGTTCTTCAAAATATGATTTTAAATGAGTGCCTATTAGCCCATTGACTGTACTGTTTTCTCAAGTGGACCTTAAAATAGATCCCATGTCTTCGTCTTTGTAAGTGCAGTGTACACTTAGTACTTTTGTTTGTTTTGGCTCTTGGGATGGAACCCAGGACCTCATGCATGCTATCTATACAAACTCTCTACCACTGAGCTGTACTTCCAACCTCCTGTGTGCCTGATGGAAAATTTTTCTCATCCATAGGTAAATCTTGCATTTTTATTTGTCCTTTTGTAAATAGATAAACTTGTTTGTAGGACACTTATTTTCAAAACTAATACTTAATACTGTTTTAGCTCAAAACTAAGTGAGTATATGAATTAATGCTGCCTTTAAGGAGGGATTAATGAGAAGATTCAGTGAAATCATAAACTGATTTATTGTTATCATTGCTACCTTAAAACAAATGCAAATACTAATTTGTAGTGCTGCTGATGAAAGAACATGGTGCCTTCGAATATGATTTGATTAGGAAATTGACTAGAATCCTGTACTCAAGCAGTACTTCCTAGATGTTTTAGGGAATGATGTTTTATTACATTAATATTTAACTTAGGAAGTGAAGTTAAATATTCTGGAATATTAAATCCTATTTATAATCTAAAAGCTTTTATTTGCTGATGTTGAGCATCTTGCTAATCAAAATTCTGTTATTCTAATGGGCTCTTATGATAATTAAAGATTAGTGAATAATTTTTAAAATCTGTCCATTCCTTAAACCTGGCAAATCTTCTTGCAGCTTCTTGTCAGCTTATTTCTTAGACTTGTTTATTTTTAATGAGCAAAGTTCCCAAATAATGTTTTCTTTTGGGAGGGGTAGGGAAAGAAAGGCAAGGAAAATAATTCTTAAATATGTTTAAAGGAAAAGTTGGTTTAAATAAGTGAGTTATATTAAGGATAGGAAGAGGTAATCCACTGCATAATTATATTTAAGAGCATCGTTTTTACTTATGATTTTTTACTTCAGGCCAACTTTATAATTTTATTTATTTATTTAGAGATAGGATTTTTGCTTTGTAGTCCAGGCTGGTCCTGAACTTCCTATGGAGCCCAGGCTGGCCTCAGACTGACAGCAATCCTCTTGCCTCCATCTCCGGTATGCTTATATCATTTTAATAGGAAGATTTATTCTTCATTTAGATTTTATAGAAAGTAGAGTGCTTTTGTTGTTTAAGTAGACCAAATCAGATTTAAAAATTCTTGAGCTAATATCATTTCTTCTTTAATTCATACAAAAGTTAGGCTGTAATATTAACTTATTATTCCTTCTCTAACCAAAATATTAAATATACCTTTTGAAAAATATTGAAAAAATAGGGGAAAATGTGAAGTTTACATATTTAGAAAGTTTCCCTTTTTCCTAGGTTTATTTCTAAAGTTGAAGAAGTTTTGAATGACTGGAAACTGATTGGAAACTCTTTGGGAAAGCCGCTTGAAAAGGTCAGATTATTTGTTAGTGTCTCTCAATTGATATTACTGTGATACCTCTGTTTTTAAGCCCTTTGCTACAGTTGGCATATTTGAATTAGATACTCATTTTGAAAGCTATGTGTAATCTAAAAATACCAAATAGCATGTGGAAGAATTTTTATTTGAATTTGTGGCAAATGATATATGTAAGACATTTGTGAAATGTTTTTTAAATAAAGTTTTATATACATGATGTCATTCGTTGTGAGTGATTTTATTTCTGTTTCTTCTGATGCTTTTCTCTTGCTTTATTTCTTGGAATGTTAGAAAATCTCTTCAAAAATTTTTAGTTGGTCAGAGAAAAATTGTATTGTCAGCTTCTTAGGGAGAGTATGTTGTTCTGGAAAAATCTTTGTTTTATAACCCATGTGCTATAATTAACAGGTAGTTTATTCAATTGTTATATTTTATATACCATTGCTATTAACTCCCTTCTTACCCTTTTTAAAGTATGCATGTTTTAAGGATTCTATGTAAGAATGAAAGAATTATGTTTCAAAATTGAGGAGGAAGTCTAGTTCTAATAAAAGTTTTTAATTACAACATACCCCAAATGTTTCCTTTAAAAGGTATTTTCAGAACAAATGTAGATTTTTCTTAATTCACTGAAGGAAGCTAGCAGTTTGTTCTTAAATTTACATACCTGCTTAGTCTTATGCTAACTTCTCAAGAAATACAATGATCATTGTTTTTATTATAATCTGTTACCTCAGTAATTTACCTACAACTTATGCCCTGTAGCTAATTCTTGATGTTAATACTTTCTTAGCTTTATGATAGTAATAATAAAATTTGAGACTGTCAAAAAAGCATTAAGATTTTTGCCCATGTGAATATAAACAGAAAAGTAATACTACAGATGAGTTAAATATTTTTGGAGTATATAGAGTAAATTGATTGGCTATATTAAAAATCAATTATTCATTTACTTAGTACTAGGATCCTACCCAGGGCCTCCAACATGCTAGGCTGCTACTCTGGTATTGAGCTACATCTCTAGCCTCCTAACCCCCTTTTTTTGAGACAGAGTTTTGCTAAGTTGCCAAGGCTGGCCTCAAACTTGTGATTCTCCAGCTTTAGCCTCCTGAGTTAATTGGGCTTATAGATGCCTGTCCTATAATGACCAACTTTTTTTTTTTTTTTTGAGGCAGGGTATCCCTCTGTTATCCAGAGTGGTGCCCAGTTCACTGTGTAGCCCAGGTTGGCTTCGAATACAGGGCAGGCCTCCTGCCTCAGGCTCCCAAGTTCTTGGATGGCAGGCATGTGTCTCCACACCCGGCTTATGCAGGGCTGGGGAATTGAACTAGTGCCTTGATCTTGCTAGTCAAGTGCTGTAACCACTGAAGTATACTCTCAGCTCCAGCTAAACTTTGAATTAAGTAGAAAATGTCCCATTCTTAAGCAGATTATCCTGTTCTGTTTGAAGCAAATATGTAACAATGATTGATATACATACTCTTAATAAGATTAGAGACAAATAAGCTGCATATAGTTCAGAGGGGAAAGAAAAAATTTGTATTAGCAGAAAGAGAGCTTAGCTAGGTACTTGTAAGCTCTGATAGTACATTTCTTTAATTTGCTGAGTACTTGATATGTGCTAAATGGAAGAAATAACAGCCTAAGATCCCTACTGCCATCAAAGGTCAATTCTCGTAATGGAGACAAGTAATAAAGATATAAGCAGGTAAGATTGAAATAACTATATATTAAGTTCAATTTTACGATTTAAGTGAGTATAAAGTATTTATAGTAGATAGCATACTGCTAGCATGTGGTAATGGCTAAAGAAGTGTGAGTGAGTTCAAGCCCATTTTCCTTACTAGTTAGTTGTCCATAAACACGTATGGAAAACATAAGCAGATTTCAGAGTGAGAACTGTAACTATAATGAATAAGAGTAAAGAAAGGATAAAGGACAGAAGTTGTTTGATATAGAAAAGTTTAGATAATTCTTTAGCATGAAATTTTAATTTACATGAACAGTGATTTAACAGTCCCTTCAGTGAGAAGGAATTGTAGAAAATTATTTTTTAGAAAGCTTCTTGTTGTGGAAAATTTTAAACATCTATGAAGTTAACAAAATAATATAATGAACCCTTCATATGTCTCTCACCTAGATTGAACAATTACTTCCTCCTCTGTAGCACCTCTGTCTGCTTTCTTAATTCCTACCCAAGTTTTAAATAGTTTTTAAAATTAAATTTGCATACATTGTAATACATAAAACTTAATGGATTAATTTTGACAAATAGTCATAGTGGTGTATCTCGTATTTCTGCCGAAATACAGGACGTTATTAATGCCTTAGAAAGATCTCTTAGTGATCCCTCTCTGTTAATTCCCTGTCTTCATGCCTCTGCTATTTTTTTGTCATTTACCATATTCTAAGGCATTTACCATGTTTGTGATCAACCTTGTGAAGATACTTGTGAAAGGATTTCCATAACTGCTTCAGAAAATGACAAGAGTGATGGGAATAGTGTTTGAAGGAAGGGAATGTATTTTGAGGGTGACCAGTGCAGTGTGTCTTTTACTGTAATCCATTTTTAAAATTTAAAAAACACAGATTTGGTCATAATAAAACTTTTTGTATCTAATCTAATGCCAGTTCCATCACCTAGGTCTTCTTGAGTCTGGTTTTTGGTGACTTTCTTTAAAAATATGTCAGATTTTCCAGTTTTTCTTTAGGGTTGGGAGAGAGAGAGAGTAGGATGGGAGACAAGTTTAAACTTACATTATAAAATACAGAAACCAAATATCAACATTTCGTTGATTCACCACTAATTTTCATTGGTGACATTTCTCTTGTGTTTCTACTAGAATTATTTAAGTTTTATGTTTTTATTCATGAAATTTCTAAAACTTTTGTTGTGTTCCTCTGAAGAGATTTTTATTATTATTGTTGTAGCAAGTATCTAATGTGGCTGTGTTGAAATTCTATTCTCTTCTTTAGCCATGGCGGTTGCTGTCTCTGAATACTCTTCTGTCACTGTACACCAAAGTCATCATTACACATGCATAGTCTAGCGGATGATGGATACTTGTGCTGAAGTTTGAGTAAATTTTGGGGCTTACCCCTGTTGACTTCTTTCCTCCGAGAATTTAAATGTCAGCTTTGTAACTGCCTTTCTAGCCTTGAACTCTGTTCTCTGTTAACTAGATCCACTAAAAGGAATCATTCTTGTATACTGAGATGTGTGCCGATTAGAGTACCTGTACATCAGAAGTCTTGAATGTGTGGTCTTCATGAATCCCTTTTGGTCTCGGAGCATCTCAAGGCTTGGATAACACCTGCCTTCTCCAACTGCTTTGCCTATGTGAGGCCAAATGTCCCTTCATTGCAAAGGCTGACTACAGAAGCACATGTGGGGATCCCAGTGTCTTTAAAACTGTATCTTTAAAAGATTTGCAGCCAGGACCTAGCACTCTAGGAGGCTGAAGCAGGAGGATTGCTAGTTAAAGCCCCGCCTGGAAGATTTAAGTGACTTAGTGGGACCTGTCTCAAAATAGGAACTAAAAAAGGGTTAGGGATGTAGCTCAGTGCAGAGGGCCTTGATTCAATGTCCAGTATGCACACTACCCCCTTCCCTGGAAAAAAAGATTTGTAAAGCAGTGCTATTCCTATTTGGTTCTGGAAAACATTTCTGGAACTTTATAGTAAATAATAGATTCACTATCATTTTAAATGAATTAGTGATATTATATGTATGTATATTTGATGCTGGGAGTTGAACCATGGCCTTGTGCATGCTAACTAAGCACATGCTCTACTACTGAGGTATACCTCTCTTCCATTCTTTTTAAATTTATACTGTGGAATCCTCAATAATTTTTAAGTGGTTTTTTTTTTCTTTTTATTGAAACAAGATTTTTTTTCTCTGTAGTCTAGGCTGGTCCTGAACTCATTATGTCGTCCAGGCCGGCCTTGAACACACAGCAGTCCTCCTGCCTCAGCCTCCCTAGAGCTGGGATTAAAGGCGTGTGCCACCATGCCTGGCCTGAATCCTCAGTAACTTAAGAATGTGAAGGAGTCCTCAATCTAAAAAAGTTTGAGTACTGCTACCTTAGAAAAAGGCCTGAACGTTTAAATCTTGTTAAATGCACTTCCTGCTGTCAGGGGTAAACTTTCCAGTGTCTGCATTTATTTGGTCATGCTACAGATTCCCTAAAATAATAGTATTTTGTACAGATTGTTATCATTGTTATCTTGAGGGAGTTTTCCCTAGCTACTTCACCATTACCAGAACCTGAAGTTCTGGGGAGTGGTAGTAAGAGGGGAGGAAGTGGCAGTTATGGAGCAAAAGCTTTGACACCGCGCATCAGATTCTAACTATGCCTGTTAACCACTCACTTTCTTTTTTTTCCTCTTTTCCCTTCCCTCCATCCCTCCCTTCTTCCCTGTCTCTCTCCATCTCTCTCTTCTCTCTCTTTCTCTTCTCTTTCGTCTTTGTTAATCCTCAGGTATTTGGAATTCAATTCATAGCCTTCACGTTGAGTTAACATCCCCAGCTCCTGTTTTGTTTTTTCTCTTGAGTCATGATTTTTCTAAGTTGTCCAGGGTGGACTTGAACTTGTTATCTTCCTGCCTCAGCCTCCCAGAGTACTGGGATTACTCTTGGGTACCTAGTACCTTTATTAATTCTTAGACAAATTTCAGTAATGAGATATTACTCTGTCTTCTGGGTGAACAATGAGTTTTTGAGCTCATGTAATTTGCCCAGTCATTCTGTCATTGCTTGATTGAAACTGGGTTCATTCTAGGTCTCATTCACCCACAGAAAAATCTGCGTTGCTTTTCTCTTTTACTCTGTCTTCTTTTGGGTCCTAAAACTTAAGTAAATATGCCACTTGTAGAGTAAATATTAAAATAGACTTCTAAGGCAGATTGTAGGATTTAAGTGTTTTAGACTTTATAAAATATATAAAAATCTTGGTGGTCTGATACAATCCTACTTGAAGAGAGGTAAATTAAATGATTTTTACCTCCCAGAGGACTGGATTACAGTCATGTGCCATTTTGCCTGGCTTCCTTTTTATATATTTGAAAATATTTGTTTGCCATTTAGCTGCAGCATAGTAACTAAATGTGCTAAGTAGAAGTTTCTGTGTAATAAGTAAAATTGCCATTATGCATTATGAATTTTATGTTGAACTTTGATATGTGATACATGGTGCAGAAACCAGCAGAAGTATACAAAAATCTTGAAGTCCTAAAGAAACCATTTACTCACTTTAGATACTGTTTTATGTAAAAAAAAACCTCTACAACGTAATTCTAAATTTATGTGATCTACTCATAATTAATACTCAATTATGTGAAGTCCTGACTTTTTTTTTTTTGAGAAAAAGTCTTGCTCTGTATAATGGAGGCTGGTCCTGAACTCACTATCGAGCCCAAGCTGACCTCAAAATCATGGCAATCCTCCCGTCTCAGCCTCCCACCTCCCAAGTGCTGGGATTATAGGCCTGAGCCTCCATGCCCAGTGTATGTGGTGCTGGGGAGTGGAATCCAGGGCCGTGGGCTTCCCAGGCAAGGGTTTTAACCACTGTGCTATTCCTCCAGCTCATGCCTTAAATTTTGTCACTTGGCTTTGTATAGATCATATTTTGTTACAACACATGCAACAAAATTTTTATAAAGAGTAAATTAAAGCCATAATCATTTTATGGGAGATTTTGGCAGTTACATCTTTATTGCTGTGATTAAAGCTTTTTCTTTTTGGTCTTGTGTTTATATAGAGGATCTGACCTGTAACTGTAGTAATAGCTAATTTGTTGGTTCATTTATTGTGTAAAAGTGACATATTGCCTAGTACCTAATAAGCAAGTCTTTGTTGTTTTCTCCTCAGAGTGTTTGACTCTTTGAACTGGTGTGGTGTTTTTTTTGAGTAAGATAACCTGAATAAATACATGATATGTACTTAGCTGAGGGTTTTGTTTAAATATGGTGATAATAGTATTTTTTTCAAAGCATTGTATAAAAGGTAGCAACTTTTTTAGATGGTTTGATACTGCAACACAATTTAATTATATTTTTGCACATATGATAGACTAAAACTATCTCATTTTTATTTATACTTTCCTGAGCACTGGTGAGATTGAGCATTTTTAAAGTTAGAACTTAGATTTCCCTATTAATGATTTTTTTATATCCACTGACCAATTTTCTCCTATCTTACTGAATTGTAGAAGGGTTCTTAAGTTTTTATAAATGCTAATTCTAGTGCAAATATTGTCCTTTATCATTTTTCTTTTAATTTTATTGTGATTTTGGCTTACAGTTTTTGTTGTTGTTGCTGGTTTTGATTTGTTTTTACATTACATGAAATTTACTATTTTAAGTGTTTAGTTTACTGGCATTCAGTACATTCACATTGTTGAACAGGTGTCCCCATCCTCAATATTTATAACCTTTCCGTCATCCCAAATAAAAACTGAATTCACTTAAGAAAACCAAGTTCAAATAAGGAGAATCATGGAGTATTTGCCTTTTTTGTGACTGGCTTGTTTTAATAAACATAATGGCTTTAAAAGTTCATCTTTATTGTCACAGATTTTAGTTTATTTTGAGAGCTAAATAGTATTTAATTGTAGGTAAATACCATCTTTTAAAATTTATTCATGTTTGGAGGGACACTTAGGTTCCTTCCCTGTTTTGATTACTGTGAATAGTATCACTATGAACATGGGTAATACAGATACATGTCTGAGTTCTGCTTTCAGTCCTTTGTGGAATTGCTGGGTTTTATGGTAATTGTTTTCTTTTTTTGAGGATCTGCCATTGTTCTCTCAGTGCCTGCACCATTTTATATTCCCACAGCACACGGGGATTCCTGTTTCTACAGTTTTTGCCAACAAACTTGTTATTTTCTGGTGTTTTGATTTGAATAACAGTCATCATAATGGGTTTGAAGGAGTATTTCAGTGTGGTTGTAAATTGTACTTCCCTAATGATTAGTGATGTTAATGATTAGTGACGGTCAAATGTCTGTTCAGTCCTTTGCTTATCTTTTGATCTGGTATTTATTGTTGCTGAGTTGTAAGAGTTTATTTTAAAATATATTTTTGATATTATGTAACAGGTGGTTTGCAGATATTGTCTATTTTATTGCTTGTCATTTCTGTCTATGAGAGCACAAAAGTTTTAACTGATAAAATCCACTTCAGCTATTTTTTTCTTTGTCGCTTGTGGTTTTGGTGTCATTGCCAAATCCAGTGTGAGAAAGCTTTTCCCCAATGGGTACTTTTAAGAGATTTATAGTTTTTTTTTCATTCTATTTAGATGTTTTATTCAGTTTAAATTTTGCACGTTGTGTACGTAACAACAGTTTATATTTTTAAGTCATTAAGCACTTGTGACCTCTAGATTTCGTACTACATTTAAGAAGGGCCTCATTACCTAAAATAATAGATTTATTCTTGCAGAATTTTTTATATTTTTGTAAATCAGACAATCTTTTTGTTCTTATCAGCCAACAATTTTTAGACTTAGATGTATCGATTATGTTCCCTGTTTGTGTACTAAGTTCTCAGGTAAGCTTAGGGTTATTCCTGGATTCCTAATATTGTCCCCGTATTACAACGTTTTATTCTAGTTACTATACATTTGTTGTATATTCTCTTTGTACAAATCCCTGTCCCATTATTTTTCTTTTCAGAGTTTTTCTTACATTTCTATTTCTCTAATTTAAAAATCAGTTTCTCTTTAAGAACTGTTCATATATGCACAGGATTGTCTTTAGTTACATTCATTTAGGCTTAATTTTGAATGTCCTTTTCTGCAAATTTAACCAAATGTTAGGGGGGGTAGGAATGCAATGTAATAAAAGAGAAACTTTTTTTTTTTTGAGACAGGGTCTCGCTCTGTAGCCCAGGCTGATCCTGAACTCACTACGGAGCCCAGGCTGGCCTTGGACTCAGGGCAGTTCTCCTGCCTCAGCTTCCCTGGTGCTGGGATTACAGCCCTGCACCACCACGCCCAGCTGATGTGGTGCTGGGGAACCAAACTCCAGTACTTCCTCCAGCCCTGAAAGAGAGACATCTTATGCCAGCTTCCCAGGGTTTTTTCCTTCTAACAACTACTCAGTTTTATAATCCTCATTTTTTTTCCTTTAGAATTTTAAAGGTCTATAGGTATGTGGGAAATTTGTGATTCTTACAAATGCTGCTTTTGGTTGCATCTCATCTTAATTGTTCATCAGATTCTACTTATTGCTACAAGGCAAAATCAGGATCTGTTTTTCTTTATAGTTGGGACCATAGTATTTGTTAAACTCCTAGTCCGCTTACTCAGTTAATTGTGCACAGGTGATCACTACTATTATGTTGGGCGATGGTAACTTAGCTCTGATTTAATGTTCAAAATTGAGACCCTGTTCTGTTTTACTTTAAACTGCTTATTTCACTTCTGAATTTTTTCATATGGTCAGAAAGCCATCATTTATTGAGCACACTTAATGTGTGCTGGGCATTTTCTGAACACAGTAGATATATCATCTCATTTACTTCTTAAATACAATCCTAGGAGATAGGTACTACTATTGTGTCTATTTTATAAATGAAAATGGAGCACATAAAAAAATTAATGTGCCCAGGATGCCTAAGCCAAGATGATGCAAGAACTGCAGTGTGACCTCATGACATCTGTTCTCAAGAGTAGCTTTCTTTTTATGATAACTGGGCTCTACTACTATCTGATTGTCTTTTTTGCTCACCCTCCTGCATTTCACCTTTTTTGTTTTTTTTTCCATGCCTATTTCTTCTTTCTTCCCTGGTTTGTGGAGTGGAATTCTAAAGCAGTCATCATAATGAAAGCTATTACAGAAGATTTCAGTGGTTTTCCTTGCCTGCACAGTTAAGCTGAAAAGTCCTAGAACTGATGTTCAGTTTTGATAGTTGTTTCTCTGTCCATGTTTTCTTCTCTATTTCCTTATAGGAAACATCAGCTTACTAAGGCTGTTTGATTCCTAAACTTGCTATTCAGTTTCCTGTCCCAAAGCCATGTCTGTTCTTTATTAGTAGTTTTACCATAACTAAAGACAAACTGAAACCCAATTTTCTGTGCAAACCTATTACTGGCTCATTTGACTGGCATTTATCCAGTCATCCTCTTAAATTTGGATCATTGTTCCCACTGCTTATCTTGCCCTTATATGTACTATACTATATAAATACTATATACCCTCTAGTGGAAAGACCATGGCTGTGGTGAATTAAATTTGAGCTTTCCCTCTTAGTGATTTGGTAACCTGGGACAAGGTTTTCAACCCCTTACCCTTTTCTCATCTGTAAAATGGCCTTAACACATCATAGTGTAGTAAGATTTTGTGTACATACACACACACATACGCACGTATGAGCTGTTTGCCTTAGTAGATAAACCATCAGTAATTGTTTGGAGTAGTAGAGCATCAGTAGATGTTCCTGTTGTCACATCTTTGGACTCACATGTACCTTGAAGCTGCTTTTCCACATTCTTACTCTCAGGCCAATAATTGAAAATGCAGCTGTTGTCACAGAACTTACGGAGCAGTAAATTGATCAGAAGAAGAGAGAAGGAAAACTTTCCATCAGGGAAGAAGACCCAGAGCTAGATGTTTTTCCCATGTGTGTAGCTCTATTTTAAGAATTTTTGGCTTTCTCTTATCTCTAGGCAGTCCAGGATTGGTGCTGTCACCCTGGGCTACTGCTGATGCTGGCTTTTAAGGGGCTTGTTGGTCTAGTAGTCGTAAATAACAGTGATGTGTGATTTAATTTCTCTTCCTCACTTTTGTCCTTTTGGGTGAGCAAAACTCTGGATATTTTCCCAAAAATTATTTTGGAGTAGGAAGAACTAGGAAGTGAGGATAAAGGAAGGACCAACAAGTAGTTGTCATCTTTGCCTGTGGCTGAGTTTATTTTTGCTACAGTTTGATCCTCCTGTTTTAGCCCTCAGAGGACCTAGGTCCCTAATGAAATCTGCCTGTTTGGTCAGCTTCTCTTACACTATTCTGAAGTGTAGAGAAATAATCTGTTATATTGTGCTCTTTAAAAAATGTATTTGTAAAGCCTTCCGCTATATGCAGTTGGGTTAATGAAAATGTTTAGTGGATATACATGTATGTAAGATACACACGAGGTCATAAGTACAGGTGAAGAGGTTGTATGAATGGAATCGAAGGACTGAATGTGGTCTTTTGTGTCTGGTTTCTTTCACTTAACATAGTATTTTCAAGTTTTGTGTATATTGCTACATTTATGAATACTTTTCATTACTGAATAGTACTTTGTTTTTTGGATATATAATACAAGTGATTTACCTGTTTGTGTATTTAAAAAGCAAGTCGTTTCTGCATTTTAGTTACTGTAATAGTGCTATTAAATTCATGTGTACGTTTTTGTTTTTTTGCTTTTTTGAGACAAGATGTCACTATAGCTCAGGCTGGTCCTGAACTCACTATGGAGCTCAGGCTGGCTTTGGACTCAGGGCAATCCTCCTGCCTCAGCCTCCTGAGTACTGGGATTACAGGCATGTGCCACCACATCCAGTTTATGTGGTGCAGGGGAATCGAACTGGGGTACTTAGTGCTTGCTGGGCAAGCGCTTCAACCACTGAGCCTGTCCTCCAGCCCTAATACATCTTTTCTAGAAAAATGTCTGTTCATATGCTTTGCCCACTTTAATATGGGATTGCCTTTTTATTATTCAGTTCTAAGAACTTTTATGTTTTGGTCATAAAGCCCTTATGAGGTATAAAGTTTGCAAATACTTCTTTTTTTACGTTCTTGTGTTACAGCAACATGTTTCATTCTGTTAGATTTCTCTTTCTTGATAGTAATATCTGTAGTTGCAGCTCTGATATTTATATCTGAAATACACTTTGTGTTAATGTCTGAGTCTAGAATACGAAAGGAGTTCACTTTTTATTTGCATGGGAATGTCCAGTTGTACCAGTCACTTATAGTACAGGGAATAACCTTGTGGATTGGGTCGTGCGTTATTTCAAGTTGTTAATTGTCTTGCCAAACTAATATACGATTAATACATTGATTACATATTATTGCACATTATATTAATAACTCTGCTGTCTTTCGGGTGTGCATAGTTATGAACCCTGAAGTTTTATTTTATATATCAGTAACACATTAATCATATAATTATACTAATACAATCATATATTATAACATAATAATATTATTGTAGATGTCAATAACCCCGTCTTTGAGACATGAAGGGTTATGGTGAATCCTGAAAAAAGATAATTTTTAAAATACTGAGTGTGTAGGTACTTACACACTTAGTAGTTTAGTGTGTAAAACATAGGCCTTGTCTTGCTCCTTACTGCCTTTTTTTTCCCTAATTTTTTTAAAAAAAATAGTATCTTGCTCTGTAATCCAGGCTGATTCTGAACTCACTGTGTAGCTCAGGCTGACCTCAAACTCAGCGCATTCCTCCTGCTTCAACCTCCTAAGTGCTAAGTTTACAAGAGTGTGCCACCACACCCAGCTAATTTTTATGTGGAGCTAGGAATCAAACCCAGGGTATTGCATGCAGTAGGCAAGCTCATTAACCACTGAGCTGTGCCCTCAGCCACAAGGTGCCAATTATATAATTTTAGCAACTGTCAAGGAAAAAAAATCACTATTTAAATATAATAAAATCAGGTTTTCTGTAAGAGTTAACATTAAGATTGATTCTAGAAAAATGACTGTTTATACAGTAAGATACACTTAGGATATTGAAATTACTTAATTCAGAATTGCATATGCTTTGTCAGTAATTCCCAGAATCATTGTGTATACATTTTCCATCTAGTTTAGGACTCTGTGTGTGACATTTTTCCTGTTTGGTATTTTCTGCCTTACTGTGCTGCTCTGCCTTAAAGAGCATTTACTTCTCCACTGGAAAGAACAGTTTAGAGAGATTAAAGTCTCTGTGGGAAAGCCCCTTTTTTTAATAGTTGCATATTTAAGATACTGTTTAATGGATTCTCTGAAACTTAAAATATTTTCCAATCAAAACTTGCGCTTTTTTTGTTGTTGCTGTTCTGAACCGAACACTTTATTAGAAAAATTACAGAAGGGGAAAGAAGGAGGGTGACACTTCTGCCAGTCATGAGGGGACCCAGAAGTGCGGGTTGCCCCAAACATTTGCTTTTCAAATGAAAAGATTTGACTACCAGAGCTTGGTAGGTAAGCTTGAAGCCCCTCTTAGGCAAGTAAGTATTAGGAACGATATGTCATTCAAATTGAGTCTACAAACTGCTTCTTTATGAAAGAATTTCTGGTGCTGTAATAAATAGAGGCATTACCAGGTATACTGCCTTACGGTTTTTTTCTGATTTTTAAAATTTATAAAATTTACCATTTTCAGTTGAAAGTAACTAGCAGAAATTCTGTTGTTGATAGTGAGGCTTTTATTTGAATATGAAGATGAGTGAGATATACCGTGTATTTATGATTTTATACAGGACTTGAAAATTAGGATTCTTGTAAGGCAGTAGATGAACTTTTAAGACACCATGACAAGCCATATTTGCTTCCTTTTTGCTTCCTTTATGTGGAGGATAGTTAAAGGATAAACTTAGATTAGTGGGCAGAAAAAGAGAAAAAACCCACTAGTTAATAAACGGTAGTAATTACTGAACACTATAAGGTGGACATTTTTTCATTTTATTGTTATATACAGGGTGTATTTACTTCTGGCACGTGGGAGGAGAAATCAGATGAAATTTCCTTTGCTGACTTCAAGTTCTCAGTCACTCATCATTACCTTGTTCAGGAGTCTTCTGATAAAGAAGGAAAAGAGGAAGAATTAGAAGGCAAGATTTTACAATACACTTTTAAAATCCTGATGTTCTTCAGAGTGGTTATAGTTTTAAATTATTAATAATGCTTGAAATTGCTGCTAGCATCAAATCCTATATGTACTGTTTTTCTATAAATCTATGATAAATTGTAATTTATAAAGAGATTGTCTAAAATAGAATAATAATATAATAGATGTTTGTGATTAATATGAATTATTTATTTCTAGACTTTTAGTTCTGGACTTTTTGGACTGTATTTGGTAACTGAATCTATGAAAAGCAAAATTATGGACAAAGTGAAACTACTGTACTCTTCTTTATATACTCTGAAAATAAATAGGTCAATTGTGTACTGAAGTTTTTCTGGCTAAAGCAGATTACTGATTGTTAGTATAGGCCTTCCTTTCCTTGTGCACTATATTACTTTTTCTGTTACATAATATATATTTTCTACAAACAAAACAACTTGATAATCTCTCCATTCAGATTTATAAACTAGGACAGATAACATTGACCACACACATGCAAGATAATTATAAAGCAAAATAAAACCATAATAAGCAATTAAGCCATAATATGAATTATGTGGATTTGAGGAGTAAGGGGGAAAGAAACTTTGCAGTTGGCCATAGGTCTAGAAATAGGCCTATGGTCTCTGAATGTAATATTCTTTTGATTAATGGAGGAAACCGTTCAAGAACGAGAAATTTTATTAAGTACTGCTTATTTGAGAAAAGGCCATATATAAGGAAAAGTTACTAGAGTAGGGAGGTTTTGAATCAGTATTTCTGAGATAAACAGATGAATGAAGCTATGGAATATAAAAGATAATGAATATAAGATAGTTATGACAGTTTTGCTTATATGTAAGTATAGTTAATCTTTATTTGGTTTTTAGTGGTGCTGTAACTAATGGTAGAAGTTAAAACCATCAGCTTAGTTAATTTAGAGGTGTGTGTTTAAGTACTTGTATCAGAAGTCAGATTTGAACACTGATCTTTTGGCTAGGTAGTATCAAATCACATGGTATCTCATTTATTTTAGCAAGTTAACAAAGTAGATTTGTTTAGCAGTTATCCAACAAAAAAATTTTTTAGAACAGATATTCTTTATGCTTTGAGTTTATGTATTATGAGTATAAATGATAATTAATATTGGTATCTTATTATGGATTGCAGTTGAAGGGTTTAAAGATGCATATGTCAGAGATGGAAATCGGGGTAGAGGTTTATAGAAACTTTTAGGATGGCCAGATTCACATAAAAGACTACTTTTGGAGGTTTTGGGGTTGACAGATCGTTTACGTAGAATTTAGAAGAAAAGAAGAGACAAAGGCAGGCCAAGAAGAACAAATGATGCTTTCTGGTAAGGGTACAGAATTGTGAGTCATGACTTAGGAACAACAACAAAAAAAGAAGTTGCAAACATAGGGGATGGTATATGTCTCTTTTATTTTTTTTCTAGGCTATCTTTGCTTGAAGAAAAGAAAGATGCAGTCCCCGGCTTCCTAAATCTTAGAGCCACTCCTCATATAAATCTTTAAGTAGTTTGAAAGCTAGATAGGCTAGTGAGATGTATGTTTTCTCAAAGCATGCCTCAAAATGAGCATTGTTTCCTTATCAAATGTTTTTATAGATGTTCTTCCACAATCTATGCAAGATTTGCTGTGTATGAATAATGATTTTCCTCCAAGAGCACATTGCCTGGTAAGATGGTACGTGTATATTTTATTCAGATGTCTTTTATTGTGTGTGTCAGAGAGAACCCAAGACTGTCCCCAAGTCCAGTGATTTGTTAGGAGGTTCTACAGGACTCCACAGTTAGGCTCAAAGCAGTATCAACAAAACATAAGGCTAGAAGTCAAGTTCAGAGAAAGTACAAGCTTTAATGAATCTTTTCTAATGGAGTTGTATAGGTTGTGCTGAATTCTGTCCCCGAGTGACAAGTTGTGACATGTGAAGCATTGTGGGTCAAGAAAGCTGGTTAGAAGCTCAGCCCTCAAAGTTTTAAATATGGGGCTGATCAAACAGGCATTCTGTGATTGGTATATACCAGAATTTCAGGTTCCCACCAAGAAAGCAAGTGTTTAATATTAAACCACTATGTTTGGGTGACATTTTGTGCACAGTAAGTAATACTGTCTCATTTCTGAGATTGATGAGAATCCTTTCAAAATTCAAGTTTCTACATGCCAGGCAAGAGCCAGTCTTGTAGGTAGGCATTTCTAAGGGTAATAGGCATAGGCCTTCTGTTGACTCTTTTTTGCATAGCATGTTTCTTAATCTAAGGTAGTAGTACCTAACTGTAATTCTAATGACTAGCATAGAACAGTTAAATATCTTTAAATTTTTAATTAATTTAAAAGGTTTCTTCCATCTTTTTAGTTGTTCAAAGGGTCTGTGAACTTCACTTATATTGGAGGGGTGGTGTTAAGCATATCACCATAATAGTGTGAATAGGTGGGCGGTAAGAGACCTTGCCAAAGGAAGTCAGTATACTGGTTTTAAGTTATTCTATTGGTATGAGTAAGTGTTTAGATTTTTTTTGATTAAAGAATTTCTAAGGGTAGGGAAAATCATACTGTGGTTCTTTTTCTTCATTTTATTGTGGTCATTGTAGGAAATGGATTATGTAGCACATGATGGGTATGGTAGCACATGCCTACTATAATCCTAGATACCTCAGAGACTAAGGCAAGAGGGTCACAGGTACTTGAGGCTATCCCAACAACCTATTGAGACCATGTCTCAAAAATTAAAAAGGGCTGGAGATGTAATTCAGCAGTCCCGGGATTCATTCCCTAACAATAGGAAGAAAGACCAAAGTAAGAAAACAAAATGCAAACATGAATAACTGATAGTATTTCATAAATATTCCAGTTGCTTTAGTACAGTCTTTTTAAAATAGTGACTATAACTTAAGGAACTTTATAAATACATTAAATTACTTAATCATTCTTGATTCTTTTCTGGTCTTCTAAAACGTGAATATATGCATTAAAACTCGCTAAATACATTAAAAGGTAGCATGGTGTTGTTATAAAATAGTCTTCAAACCCTAGGCCTTGTCCATGGCTTTGGAAAGGACCAGGCCACTGGGACAGATGAGCAGTGCGGAGGTGAGCACTGAGCAAAGCTTTGCCTCCTGTCAGCTTTCTCCTCTTAGGTTCTAGTACCACTGATGATATGACATGAGACCAAGCTCTGCTCCTCGCTCCCCTTAAGCTGCCACTCACCATTTCAAAGCTATCCTCCAGTGACCACCCCGTCCTTGGGAGAACGGTCTTCAACTTAACTGATTCCTTGTGTTAGGAAAAAAAAAGAGTTGAGGACCACTGTTACAGAGTATAGACTGCATGCACATGTCCATTTAAAATTAACACATAACAAAGATACATGTATACTTATGTTCACAGCAGCACAACTAACAATAGCTAAAATATGGAAGTCACCAAAATACCCATCAATAGACGAATGGATACACGTATTGTGGTATTTATACACAATGGAATACTATACATCTATAAAGTCCAACAGCGTGGAGGCTTTTGCAGGTAAATGGAAGAAACTTGAGAACATCATGCTTAGTGAAGTGAGTCAGAAGCAGAAGGTGAAACGTCGAATGGTCTCTCTGATATGAGAGACCTAGATGACAGCTATCTCATGGAACTTGAAAAACAAAGTGAACCAGGGGGGTAGGGTGGGGAGAAAGAGAGAGGTGGGTCAGGGGAGGGACAAAAGGAGAGTGGGAAAGTCCTTGTTAGGTTGACAAGATACATATGTGCACAAAATGCTCAACTTCGTTGTAAACCTTAAATTTTGCACTTATGCATATCAATAAAATGGGGAAAAGGAATATATTAACAGATTAAGATTAAAAAATAAAATTAATTGAAGTACTGAATTAGACCAACAGGATTAATTCCCAGCTAAGGTACTTACTGTCTCTGCAACTTTGAGAAGTGAATTAACTCTTTGCTTTTACATTGTAAAAGTTAGAATAGTAAGTAATACCATTCAGGTAGTTGTGATGATTAAATAGGATCATGGCATGTCGTAGGTTTATCAAAATCTCCATGCTATTATGTAATTATAATTCAACTTTTATATATATTTATGTATTTATATAATATGTATATGTATATACATATTCCGTAAAATTGTGTTTGACACATATTTGATTATAAAAATATTTGTGAATGAATAAATGAGACCTTTCTCTAATTATTATAAATCACTTACTAGATTTTTTTTGAAACTTTGTACTTTAAAAGAATTTTGTGTTCTAAGTTAAGATGCAGTAAAATTAATTTTGGATGTTGTGGGGAAATTAGTAGCTCTTTACACATACAGATTTCTTTTTAACTACTACAGTTAGGATATAGAACCCCCTTACAAACCTCATCTGTCCTTTAATAGTCATATCTTTTTCATATTCTTTTAATTTCTGGAATCACTGATCTGTTTTTGTTCACTGTGCTTGTGTTCTTCCAAGAGTATCTTATAAATGGAATTATAAAGTACATAGCCATTTAAGACTGGCTTATTTTACTCAACATGGCATTTTAGAGTCTTTGAGAAAGTTCTGTTTTTTGATAGTTTCTTCCTTTTCATTGCTGAATAATATTTTGTTGGAAAGATGTGCCACAGTTTACTCATTTATTCGTTTATTCACTGAAAACATAATGATTGTTTCTTGATTTTGGCGTGCATTTATTTGTTTTTGGAGACAAGCTCTTGTTCTGTACCTCAGGCTGGTCCTAAACTCACTAGTAGCCCAGGCTAGCCTCGAACTCATGGCAGTCCTCCTGCCTCAGCCTCTCAAGAGCTGGAATTACAGGAGTGCAACACCGTGCCCAGTTTATGTGGTGCTGGGAACTCAAACAAGGGACTTACGCTTGCTAAATAAGTGCTTTAACCACTGTGCTGTTCCTCAAGTCCTTAGATTTTGGCATTTATAGATAGAACTTTTAGAAATATTTGTATACAGATTTTTGTGTTAAAATACATTTTCATTTTATTCTGGTAAATATCTAGAGTTAAGCTGCTGAGTCATGTGCTGAGTGTATATTTAATTTTGTTAGAAAATGCCGAACAGACTTCCAGAGTACCTGTGTCATTTCGTATTCTCACTTACAATATGATCAACACTTAGGCCTGGTGACAGTAGATATCCTCTTTCTAATCTTGGGGAAATAGTCTTTTCATTAAGGATGATGTTAGTTCTCAGTTTTTCATAGATTATCAGTTACAGGTAGTTCTTTTCTATTTCTACTTTGTTGAGAGTTTTAAAATAGATGTTGATTTTTTTGTCAATTTTTTTCTGTTTAAATTGATTTAATGATTGGTTCTATCTTTAGATTTTTAATATGGTGATCTTAAAATTTGATTTGTATATCTCAAATAAGCTTTGCATTCTCAAGATAAACTCCTATCTTCATGTTGAATTTGTATTTGTACATGTAAGTATTGCTATATTTGTTATGCTAGTGTTTTAGGAGGACTTTTGGGTCTGTGTTCATGAGACATATCAGCTTGTTGTGATCTTTTCTCCTACTTTGCTATTAGATCAGAATAATGCTAGTCTCATAATATGAATTGTGAAATGTTCTATTTTCTGGGAATATGTAAAATAGATGTTACCTTTTTAAATCGTTTGGTGGAATCTGATCTTGGAGTTCTCATTTTATTGAGGTGACAGTCCTTTCTAGAATCCAGGCTTTACTCAGATCTGTTAACAAGTTCTTTGCCTCATATATACCCTTATCTGTGAGGGGCCATGTAAAGACATTACAACCTCAGTTCTGATTTGTGTTGGACATGGAAAATCCATGCAAACAGCACTGGAATAACTCTAAGAAATGCAGAAGGAAACTGGTGTTGTAAGGTTAATAGTAAAGAGATTTACAATGTATGTAAAGATAGGTACTGCCACTGCCTTATGAGCAAGGGTGTAGTTGTGGATGATGATATCTGACTAATATTTTGCTTCTGGAAGCATAGTTTTCAGGGCTATTTATATTTATTATTAGGCTGGGGCATTCTTGGACATTTCCTAGTGAGGACCGTGCCAGAGGCCACCTTTCCTGGACTAGGTACGCCTCAATCCAAGAGTTATATAATTAACATTATGATTATTTGGCTAAAATGTATCATTTCCATGATTCTCATCTCCCTAGTTCGACACATTGTATTACCAGTTTTGCAGACATCACAATGAGTAATAATGAGTAATACCAACAAGCATTTAGCAACCTAAAAGGCTTATCCTATAAAATTCCACTTCCCATTTCTAGCCATTATGGCCTGTATTCAGAACTCATGATCATCTGAGGTTCTTCA